>JAADVZ010000819.1:0-14103 GCA_023335925.1 Pythium phragmitis | reverse complement strand
GTTGGGTGATGTCTTTTCTAGGTGCCTTTAAACCTGTCGTACGTGCAATGAGTGTTGATAATGCCGTTCGGCTTCAGTGACTGATTCAGTATTCTTATTTGGGACATCTCGCCTAGGAACGAGCCAAATGGTACGCAACGGCAATTCATGATCTTTCCCTCAACACGCACATTCATGTCGCTATGCTCAACTGATTAGGAACGGCTGGAAAGGCCTCGAGGGTATGGATACGACCGTGGCCAAGCGTCGCTACGTGCTGCAGGTCATTGAGCTCGTGCCCAGCTTCAAGATGCCGACCGAGAAAGTGCAAAGCCAGGCGATTGCCGAGGAGCCGACGGTCGCTGCCGATGAAGCCACCGCTCCACCTGGGATTGCACCCGCCGTGGCAGTGGCCACAGCTTCCGCTCCATCGGAGCCCGCTCCGTCGCCTGCACGAGACGACTCTCAGCCTGACCCACCGCAGTCGCAACGCCCCGTTGCCCGCGGCAGTACCACCACTCACCAGGCGTCACTGATTGCGCGTCACCAGCGTCGTGCCGACGTACCGTCTCTCAGTTATCCGCTCATTCTCTTGGAGATGCTCGCGTTTGTGCTTGGGGCGATCATTCTGCTGCTCGGCGGGACCAAGTTCCTTGTGCCGCTGTGCCACCAGGTCGCCCTGGAACATTTCGGTGTCGAAAGCTGTGACGGTCTCAAGTCCCTCGCGCCCGTGTTCTGGTTTACTCTGGGGTACGGACTCGTGGCCGTGCTTCGCGGCAAGGTGTTTCAGTGGCGTCTGCTCACAGGCCAGTTCGTGTGGGTCTCGGCGACGTCGCCCCTCCGACGCCTACGTCGCTTTCGCCGTCGTGAGCAACAGCAGGAATCCCCCGAGGAACTCGAGAAGGCGAGATTTCTCCAAGAGCTCGGGATCCATTTGGTCAAGAAACCCGAGGGCCTGCACGATCGATGGGTCACGCCTCGTTTGGAGCTCTTGCTGCCCAGCGATCCCGACGCGTTGAGCTGCGGCCACGCCACGGTCGAGCTGCCCTACACTATCGAGCAGGTGCGTGAGTGTGCGACAATAGAATCCTGTCGTGGTCCCAGTAGTCTCACCTTGTTCTGCGTATGCCTAGGCGGCCGACGTTTTTTACCGCAAATTCAAAGAGCCGCTGCCCGACCCCGCGAACGAGATGCTCGTGGGACTTGACGACGTGGACGAGCAACACTTTGACGAGTGGGAGGCAGTGTACCGTCGACGAGCCATGCGTTTCCGGTGAGCAGAATGGAGTGCTACCTTCTCTCTCTATTACTATGGGACTGACGATGCCCCATGAGGTAGGAACGTGACGCCGTCCATGTTCAAGCGATTCGTGAACAGCGAATTCATCGAGTACGTCGAGCACTCGCTCTTTGACAAGCGGAACCGCGTACGTCTCTATCTGCGAGAGCGACCTCTTGGTGTCTTTCTCCAGAGGTATCTGATACATTTGGCGGGGTCTCGTAGGTCTTTTACGTGTACGCCAAGAACGTGTCATTCCAGAACATGGGCTTCATAGAAGACTATTCGATCTACCACGCTACGGACGGCAAGCCCGAATGGTCTCTCCAATGGCTCAACCCTCTCACATTGGAGAGTGTGGTCTTGACCGACTCTGTTTCGTTTGTATGACAGGACGACGCTCACGCAATTTGCGCGTGTGCACATTACGAGCTCGTCCGTCGGATTCTTCCGCTCACAGGTGAGGGGATTGGGAGTGTGCGATAGGGTGGGGGCATTGCCATCTCCTAACTGTAGTTCTCGTATAGATCGAGTCGTTTATCTCGTCCGCTTACGGGAAGCAGGCGACCAAGGCGCGTGCGTACCATTTGTTTCGCCTCCAGGAAGAGTGCGGCGACCCACAAGGTCTCCCGGCTCCTCCCCGCGCGGAATCTGCCTAGAGACGCTCTTGTCGAGCCACCCAACGGTAAACAAACCATTGCGCCGTCTTCATTCTTCCGTGGGGGTGCGTCGTGGTTGTGGTACGCGTGTTTTCCTTGTTACTTGTTTGGTAGGTCCCACCGTTTGGATCCGTTTCAAGGTCGCACGCGAAAGGTCACGCCCCCCACGACTCGCTCCAAGTGGTGTACGCAAGCACAAGACCAGTCGCCTCGTCCCGCCAGAAAGAAGATCGATTCGCCATGTCCAAGGTGCTCGAGCAGCTCATCGCGCGTGGGCGCCGCGAGCGCAAGCCAACCGAGCAGCGCGACGTGGCGTTCAGCCTCGCCGAGATCTCGACCAACGCTGAACTCCACGAGAAGATGGTCGCCAAGGGCGTGATCAAGGCGCTGCTCGCACTCATCCTCAAGTCGACCGACGAAGAGGCACTGCGGCTAGCCTGTCTCTGTCTTGCCAACACGGCGTCGACACCCAGCGCGCGGCTGCGCATCGTCGAAGACGGTGCGCTGCCACCACTGCTCGAGTACGTCAAACAGCAAGACACGGACGCAATCGCGCGCCAGTATCTCGCCATGGCAATCGGCAACTTGGCGGCCGAGCCGGAGAACCATGAAGAGATCGTCAAGCTCGGCACGATTGAAGCGCTGGTCCGATTACTGGACCCGGAGATGGTCCATGCGGGCGTCTACTGCGCGTTTGCACTCGCCAACCTCTCGGTGAACAACGAGTACCGTCCGCAGATTGTGGATGAAGGCGCGATCCCACGGCTCATCGCGCTCGCGTGCTGCAACGACCCGAGTGCACAGCGCCAGGCGCTCGCCTGTCTGCGTGGCGTGTGCATCTCACCGGGGAACCGCATCACAGTCGTGAAAGAAGGCATGCTCGACCCACTCGTGCTCATGGCGCGGTGCGACGATGACCTCGATCTCCAGCGCGAAGTCGCGGCGGCCTTTTGCACGCTGTCGGCGACACCGGAAAACAAACTCGAGATTGCCGACCGCGCGCTGCTCACGATCGTCTCGATGGCGCTCAGCGGCGACGCGGCCGTCGAGGAGTTTGCGTGCAGCACGCTCGCGAATCTTATGGAGCTCCACGAGCTCCACGACAAGCTCCTCCGCGAGAACGGCCTGGCTTCAATCTTGGCGCTCGCTGTCGCAAACGACCTCAACACGAGGGCCGAGGCCTGCCGCTGTCTCGCCAACCTCACGGCCAACGAAAGCGTGCAGCCGGCACTTATGAGAGAGGGCGTGCTGCCGCCGCTCGCCCACGCGCTCGTGCTGGACCACCACGTGTGCCAGCGATTCGCAGCGCTCGCGCTCGCCAACTTGTCGACGACCGCGAGCTACCAGGTGCAGATCGTCGGCCTCGGCACGATCAAGCCGCTCATTCAGCTCGCGCAAGCGTTTGACCGCGAGCTCGAGGCGCGCCGGTACGCCGTGCTCGCGCTCGCCAACCTCGCGGCCATGCCGGCCAACCACCCGGCGCTGCTCGAGGCGTCGTGTCTGCTGTCGCTCTTTTCGCTCGCGAGCACGGCCGACGCCCTGAGCCAGTACTACGTGGCCTGTGCGCTCGCGAACTTCGCGTCCAACGCCAACAACCACGCGCGCATGGTCGAGGAGGGCGGACTGCAGCCCATCATCACGCTCGCGTCGTCCGAGGACACGGACGTGCACCACCAGGCGGTCGCGGCCATTCGAGGGCTTGCTGTCAGTGAGACCAACAAAGTCAAGATCCTCCAAGAGGGCGGACTCGAGCCGCTGCTACTCTTGCTGCATGCGGACGACCTCGAGATCTTGCGCGAGGTCTGTGCCGCGCTGTGCAACCTCTCGCTGAGCGAAGAGACCAAGTACGAGATGGCCAAGTCGGGCGCCGTCGCGCCGCTCATCCTGCACGCGCAGTCGGAAGACATGGAGCTCGCGCGCCAGAGCTGCGCCACGCTCGCGAACCTCGCCGAGCTCGAAGAGAACCAAGACAAGATTTGCCGCGACGGCGGTGTGGCGCCGCTCATCCGCATGATGCGCTCGCCGTTTGTCGAAGTGCAGCGCGAGGCCGGCCGTGCGCTCGGGAATCTCTCGGCGTACGCGCGCAACCACGACGAGCTGCTCGAGCACGGCGGCCACCAATTGCTCATCTCGTACTTGCTCTCGCCCGACATGGCATCGCAGCGCGTGGGCGCACTTGGCATCTGTAACTTGGCGACCAACACGCAAATGCGCGAGCTGCTCATGGAGAGCGGCGCCATGGAGCCGCTACTGTCGCTCGCGCGCTCCGAGGACGTCGAACTCGAGATCCAGCGGTTCGCGATCCTCGCGATCGCCAAGCTCGCGTCGTGCGTCGAGAACCACGCGGCGATCGTCGCGCAGGGCTCGCTGCCATTGCTCATCTCGCTCTCGAGCGCGCCCGACGACGACGTGCGGCAGTACGCGGCCTTTGCGCTCGTCAAGGTCGCGCTCAACGCCGACTTGCGCAAGACGCTCACGGAAGAAGGTGGGCTCGAACCCGTGCTCTTTCTCGCGCGCACGCAGGACACGAGCATCCACGCCGACGTGCTGCCGGCGCTCTGCACGCTGTCATTTGCCGACGCCAACAAGGCCGACATTTGCCAGTGCGGCGGACTGCCGCCGTTGCTGCTCGCGCTCGGCAGTGACGACGTGGCCATGCAGCGCCAGGCGTGCTGCGCGCTCGCGAATCTCGCCGAGGCCATTGAGAACCAGAGCGCGATTGTCAACGCCGGCGCGATCCCGCCCTTGGTCACGACGCTCGTGCACGGCAACGTGCTCGTGCAGCGCGAGGCGGCGCGCGCGCTTGGGAATCTCTCGGCAAACTGCGACTACGCCGACGTCGTGCTGCGCCAGGGCGCCGTGCCGCCCCTCGTCCAACTGCTGGGCAACGAGAGCATTGACGTGCAACGTATGGCCGCCATGGCGCTGTGCAACTTGGCCACGAACGTGGACAACCAGTCCAAGATGGTCGCGCTCGGCGTGCTCGTGCCCGTGCTCGCGCGCATCCAAGAGGCACTGGACCCGCGCGCCCAGGCCGACAATGACGTCGTGCGGTACGCGCTGCTGGTCGTGGCCAATCTCGCCGTGTCGCCCGCCACGCACGCGGAGCTGCTCGCGTCGGCGCTGCCGCTGCTGGCCGGCTACAGCAAGCACCGCGACGTCAAGTGCCGCCAGTTTGCCGTCTTTGCCCTGGGCAACCTGTGCAGCAACCCGCTCAACGTTGAGCGCATCGTGGACGCGAATTGTCTCAAGCCGCTCATTGCGTGCGCGTTCCCGGGCGACGCCAACGTCCAGTTCCAGGCCATCGCCGCGCTTCGTGGACTGTCCGTGCACCAGCAAGTGCGCCAGCAGATCGTGCGGCTCGGTGCGCTCGAGCCGCTCATCCTCGCGGCGTCCTCGGAGAGCATCGAAGTGCAGCGTGAGGTCGCGGCCACGCTCTGCAATCTATCGCTCAGCGACGACAACAAAATCACCATGACGCGCGGCGGCTGCCTCGCACCGCTGCTCGCACTGGCGTCCTCGAAAGACGCGTACCGCGAACGCCACGCCGTGTGTGCACTGGCCAATCTCGCCGAGATGCTCGAGGGCCACACGCACAAGAAGATGCTCGAAGACGGCGTACTCACACCGCTGTATGCGCTGGCGACCAACAGCGATGACGTCGAAGTCAAGCGCCAGGTCGCGCGCTGCCTCGCGCTCCTGGCGGCCAAACCGGCGAGCCAGGCGACGCTGCTGCGCAGCCACGTGCTGCGCTTTCTCGCCGCCTTCACACAGCAAGACGACGATGTGGCGAGCCGCCGCTTTGGCACGCTCGCGCTCGGTAACTTGGCCGTGGATGCCAAGCACCACGACGAACTCTTTGACCAGGGCGCGGTCACGGCGTTGCTGCGCGTCGATCCAAAGGCTACAGCTGACGTCGAGACGCGGCGCGCGCTGGCGTTTGCACTCAACAATCTGGCCGCAAACGAGGTCAACGCGCCGCGCATCGCGCAGCTCGGCGTGTTGCGCACGGTCGTGGCACTTCTCCAGGACGCCGACGAGTCGACCCATTTGCAGGCGTGCTTTGCGCTGCGGCGGCTCGCCGTGGACGCCAAGGCGCGTGCGCAGGCCGTGTCGTTTGGAGCACTCAAGCCGCTCTTGCGACTCGCGGCCTCGGAGAGCGTCGAAGTGCAGCGCGAAGTGTGCGCGGCGCTGCGGAACCTCTCGCTGAGCGAAGACAACAAGGTCGTGCTGCTGCTCGAGGGCGCACTGGCGCCGCTCGTGCAGCTCGTGCACTCGGGCGACACCGAGGTGGCCCACCAGAGCACGGGCGTCCTGGCCAACGTCGCCGAGGTCGTCGAGAACCAGGGCAAAATGGTGCGCGACGGCGTGCTGCAGCACGTCAAGTTCCTGCTCCGTGCGGGCGCCCAGGGCCTCGACGTCCAGCGCGAGGCGCTGCGCACGATCGCCAACATGGCGGCGGAGTACGCGTACACGGCCGAGCTCGTCTCGGGCGGTGCGCTCACGCCGCTGCTCGCGGCGCTGGGCTCTCCCGACGCGTTGAGCCAGCGGTTCGCGGCCATGGGCCTCGCCAATCTCTCGACCAACACGGATAACATCCCCAAGATGGTGCAGGACGGCCTTGTGCCGCTGCTGCTCGCGCTGGCCAAGCACGGCGACCTCGACACACAGCGGTACGCCGTCTTCACGCTCACGAACCTCGCGAGCGTGCGCGCCACGCAGTCGCAGCTCGTGGACCACGGCACGCTCTCGCTGCTGGCGTCGCTGCTGCTGCACGCGGACGCAACGCTGCGCAATGCCGCGGCCTTTGGCCTCGCTAACTTTACGGCGTTCCCAGAGAACCACGCCTTGATTCTCGAAATGGGCGACGCGTGTCTCGACGCGCTGCTCGCCATGGCCGGCTCGCACGACACCAAGTGCCAGTACCGCGCCGTGTGCGCACTGCGCGGTCTCTGTGTCCACGACACGGCGCGCAAGGAGATTGTGCGCCACGGCGGGCTCGCCCCGCTGCTCGCTCTGACCGCGAGTGCCAACATGGACGTGCAGCACGAAGTGCTCGCGTGTCTCTGCAATCTCTCGCTCTCGGGCTGTCTCCACGCCGACGCCGAGTCGCTCGTGCACGCCTGTGACATGGCGTCGCTCGTCTCGTTTCTCTGCTCGTCGGACGCGACGTTCCGACTCTTTGGCGCCGTCGCGCTCGGCAATCTCGCGTCACAGCGGCGCCACCAGGACGCGCTCGTGGACGCCGGCGCCGTCACGCCGCTCGTCGAGATCGCCAACGCCGTGGACCTCGAGACGCATCGCTGCATTGCGTTTGCACTCTGTAATCTCGCGTCCAACGCCGAGCGTCGCGAGATGATTGTCGCGAGCGGCGGCATCGTGCCCATGATCCAACTGGCGTGCTCCGAGGACCCTCTCGACCAGCGTACGGCCATTGCGGCCCTGCGCGCGCTCTCCAACACGCCCGCGTCGCGCGTGCGGCTCGTGCAGGATGGCGTGCTCGAGCCCTTGCTGCTGGCGGCCAAAGGGACGAGTGCGAGTGGTGATGTGTCGCTCCACCGCGAGGTCGCCATGACGGCCTACAATCTCGCGCTCACCGAGACAAACAAAAGGGCGATCGCGCAGTCTCCACTGCTCGGTGCGCTGCTCACGCTCATGCTGTCACCGGACGCCACGACCGCGACGTTTGCGTGCGCGTGCGTCGCGACACTGGCTGAGAATGGAGATACCCACGCGCGCATCGCGAGCGAACGCGGTCTCCGCTTCTTTGGGGCCTTTCGGCAGCAGCCGCCGCACGTGGCCCGTGAGGCCGTCAAGTGCGTGGCCAATCTCGCGACTGAGTACGCGCTCCACGACGCGCTGCTGGCCGACGGCTGCCACGAGCTGCTCGTGCACGCGCTTCACCAGCATGATCCGCCCACGAGACTCTTTGCCGCCATCGGCCTGGGCAATCTCGTGAGTAATCCGGTGACCCACGCGCGCGTGCTGCGCGAGCCGGTCGTGTCCCCGCTCCTCGAGCTTCTCTCCGACAGTGGTCACGCCGACCCGCGGCGGTTCGCCGTGCTCGCACTTGGCAGTCTCTTTAGCCACGCGAGCAGCCACGCGGCGTTCGTAGATCAGGGTGTCCTGCCGCTTCTCATGGCCGCACTCGACGCGCGGAACGACCTGGAGATGCGCTTCTACGCGGCCTTTGCATTGGGCAAACTGGCCATGAACAGTCTCTACCACGAGCGCATGGGCGAGGCCAGCGACAGCGGCGGGCGGCTCGTGCAGCTCGCGCTGGATGCCGAGGCAACAGGGCAGCCGGAAGCGCCACGCCATGCGAGCGCACAGTGCCACGCCGTCTCGGTGCTGCGTCGCCTGACCGTGCTCGACACGAACCGCATCGACATGATGGACAACCACGGGGACGCGCTGCTGGCGGCACTGCTCTGCTGTGCGTCGCAGCCGGAGCTCGAGGCGCAGCGCGAGGCCGCCACGACGCTGTGCCATCTCACGCTCAACGTCTCGGCGAACCAAGAGGCCATTGCCGCGTCGCCCAAACTGCTCGCGCAGCTGCTCGCGCTGTGTCTCTCGCCGGATATCGAAGTCGCGCGCAACGCCTGCGGCGCCGCGGCGAACCTGTCGGAGAACGTCATGACACACGAGTTCCTCGTCGACGTGCGCGCGGTCCACGTCGCGACCAGAGCCGCGCGCAGTCGCCACCTGCCCGTCTACCGTGAGGCGTGTCGCTGGCTCGCGAATCTGCTGGCCACACCCGAATTCCACACGCCGCTGCTCCATGACGAAGACGGAGTCGCGGCGCTCGTGCGCGTCGCCAAGATGGACGACCACGAGTGCCAGTACAACGCCGCGCTCAGTCTCCACAAGCTCGCGAGCAATCCGCTCACGCATCGCGCGTTGCTGGCGAGCGGCGCCGTCGCGATGCTCCACTTCTTACTGACCGTGCCGGGCATGGACGTGCGGCACCAGGCCGCCGCGGCGCTCAAGACGCTGTGCATGTTCAAGGACAACAAGCCGGCATTGGTCGAGGCCGGCTCTGTGCTGGCCATGATCTCGCTGCTGCGCAGTGATGACGTCGTGCTGCAAACCATAGGCGCGGCTGCGTCGCGCCACCTCGCGCTGCATCTGCCGGTCAAGACGCTGTTTGTACAGGAAGGCGGCCTGGCGCCCGCCTTCCACTGCTGCCTCCTCGAGAGCGACGAGCTACGTGTCCAGGTCGCGGGGCTGCTCGCAATTCTCTCGGAGAACGTACACAACCAAGTAGCCATCGCCACGCACGCGCACGGTCTCTCGGCCCTCGTGGCGCTCGCCAGAAGCGGCCACCACCACGCCGAGACGGCCCAGCACACGAGTCGCGCGTTCGCGAACCTCTCGTCGAATGCCGAGACCCACGTGGGCGTGTTCCACAGCGACGAGCTGCGCGCCGTGCTGCTGCTGGCGGCGTCGAGCGAGGAACACTGCGGGCGTGACGCGGCCCTGTGCCTCGGGAATCTCGCCGTGACGGCCAAGAACCAGTGGATGATCTCAGAGTGTGGCGGGCTCGTGCCGCTCACGCAGCAGCTGCAGAGTGCGTTCGCGTCGAATCGCCAATACGCGGCGCGTGCCATGTACCGCCTGAGTGCGCACAGCGACAACCAAGTGCGCATCGTGGACGCCGGCGCACTGGTGCCGCTCGTGCGGTTACTCTCGGCCCACGACAACCACGAGACGCAGCGCTGTGCGGCCATGGCCGTGTGTAACCTCTCGAGTAACCCCGCGAACGAGCAGCAGCTCATGAAGGCCCACGCCATGGCGCCGCTGCTGGCGCTGCTCGGCTCGGCGAGTGCCGAGTGCCAGAAGTTTGCATGCATGGCGCTGTGTAACCTCACGGCGAATCCGGCCAACCAGTGGCACCTCGCCCACAAGGAAGAGCGGGGCGTCGAGGCGCTCGTGGACCTCGCGTCGTCCTCGAGTGACCCCGAGTGCACTCGGTACGCTGGCATGACGCTCGCCAACGTCGCGGCGCATCGACAGAACCGCGTGCTCGTGGTCGACAAGCTCGCGCTGCGACCGCTGCGCGCGCTTAGCCTGTCGCCGAACCTCGAGTCGCAGCGTAGCGCCGCGCTCGCGATCTACAACGTCTCGTGCGCGCAGGTGAACCAGCTGCGCCTCGTGGACGCCGGCCTCGCACCGGCGCTCATCAAGCTCGCTTCTGCGAGCGACCACGACTGCAAGCTATATGCCGTCATGACCCTGTGCAACCTCGCGGCGAACGCCGAAACGCGCGCCCACGCGGCGCGCGGTGGCGGGCTACAGGCGCTGATTGTCGCGGCCAAGGACGTGGCCGCGTCCGTGCGGCGGTACGCGACCATCGCGCTGTGCAACCTCGCGTGCGATGCACTGCTGCAAGTGCAGATCCTGGTCCACGGCGGGCTCGCGGCCGTGGTCCAAATGGCCGAGAACGACAGCGACACGGCGAGCCAGCGGTTTGGCATCATGGCGCTCTCGAACCTTGCCGTGAACGAGGCCAACCATGAGCCCATGCTGTCGCGCGGCGTGCTGGGCGTGGCGCTGCGACTAGCGCAATCGCGCGACGAGGACCTCCGTCAGTACGCGGCGTTCGCGCTGGCCAACTTTGCCGGCAACGCCGACCACTGCGCCGTGATCGGCGACCAGGGCGGCATCCTCGCGCTCATCACGCTCGCGCACTCGGAGGACGCGAACGCGCACACGCTCGCCATCTCGGCGCTGCGGCGCTTGTGCCAGTTCTCGCCGGCCAACCGCGGGCGCATCGTGCGCGGCGGCGGACTCGTGCCGCTCACGATCGCCGGCCACTCGGAGGAGCTCGAGACGCAGCGCGAGGTGGCCGCCACGCTCTGTAATCTGTCGCTGAGCGACGAGTACAAGGTCGAGATCGTGCGGCAGGGCGCGCTCGTGCCGCTCGTGCAGCTCGCGCAGTCGAGCGACCTCGAAGTCGCGCGCCAGGCGTGCGGCGCGCTCGCCAATCTAGCCGAGCACTTGGAGACCCACGACGCGTTTGCCGAGACGCGCAGCGGCGCCTTTCTCATTGCGTTGCTCCGGCACCGCAGTCTCGAGATCCACCGCGAGGCCTCGCGCACGATCGCGAACCTACTCTCGAGCTTCCGGCACCACACGCACGTCATCGCGGACGGACTCGCCGGACTTGTGCACCTCGGGCTCTCGCTCGACGCCGAGTGCCAGTACAATGCCGCGCTCGCGTTCCGCAAGCTCGCGCCCAACTTTGCGAGCCATCGCGGCATCCTCTACGCCGGCGGCCTCAAGACGCTCTTCTTCTTACTGCAGGCGCGCGAGACCAACACCAAGCGCCAGGCCATTCTGGCCGTGCGCGACCTCGCGGCCAACACGGAGCACAAGCTGCAGTGCGTCGAGGACGGCGCCCTGCCGGCGCTCATTGCGTTTGTGCGCGAGAGCTGCGAGCCGGCGCTGCAGGCCGTCGCGGTCGCGGCGCTGCGCCACTTGTCGACGCACCGCGACATTCAGCAGCCGCTCGTCGAGCACGGCGTGCTGCGGCCGCTGCTCAAGTGTCTGGTCAGTACTGGGTCGTCCGCGTCGCTCGATCTCCCGTCGCAGTGCGTCGGGCTGCTCGCGAACGTCTCGGAGCAGATCGTGAACCAGCCCAAGCTCGTGGACGACGGCCTCGTGGCGCCGCTCGTGGCGCTGGCCATGCGCGTGGACCACGCCGAGATCCACCAGGACGTCGCGCGCCTGCTCGCGAACGTGAGCTCGAACGAAGAGACGCACCTCCCAGTCTACGCACAGGGCGGTCTGTCGTGTCTGCTCTTCCTCACGACCGCCAAGGACGACGTCACGCAGCGGTACGCGGCCATGGGGCTGCGCTTCCTCTCCAGCAACCCGCAGATCCGCGTCTCGATTGTGCAGCAGAGCCTGCTCGGGCCCTTCCTCACGCTCGCGCAGAGCCCCATTCTCGACTACCAGCGCACAGCCGCGTCGGCCTTTGCGAGCTTCTCGCTCAATGAAGAGAACAAACTCAAGCTCGTGCGCGACGGCGGGCTCGCGCAGATGCTCCAGTGCTGCGCCGCGTCGCAGGACCTCGAGGTCACGCGCGACTGCGTCTTTGCGCTCGCCAACATTGCCGACTCGCTCGCGTACCAGGCCGACGTCGTACGCGAGGGCGCGGTCCCCATTCTGGTCGCGCTGCTCGCGAAACAAGACGACGCGCGCGTGCAGCGCGACGCGGCCCGCGTGCTGGCCTCGCTCTCCATCCCGACGGCCATCAAGCGCGCACTGCTCGAGCAGCACGCGCTGCCCACGCTCTTCAAGCTCACGCGGTCGCTCGACCACGCGACGCAGCGGTTCGCGACGCTCGCCGTGTGCAATCTCGCGGCCGGCGCGAGCACGGGCGAGTCGGCGGCGGCCGATAAAGCGTTCATGGTCGAGCAGGGCGGCGCCGTGCGTCCGCTCACGCATCTCGTGCGGTTCCCCGACGCCGAGATCCAGCGGTACGCCGCGCTCGCGCTCGCGGGGCTCGCGCTGGGCGATCTTGCGGGCACCACCAAGCTGCGGCTCGTGGAGCAAGGCGCCGTGCGGCCGCTCGTGGACTTGCTGCGGTACCCGAGCGCCGACGTGCAGCTGTGCGGGTGCCTGGCGCTGAACGCGCTCGCGCTGGGCAGGCACAGCGTGCCCAAGATCGCGGCCATGCAAGACGGCGCGCTGCTGCCGCTGCTGGCGCTGCTCGCGAGCGCCGACCTCGAGTGCGTGCGGTGCGCGCTCTACTGCCTCGGGTCGCTCGCCGAGAGCAGGGACGTGCTGCTCAAACAGGTCGAGCTCGGCGCGATCGCGCAGCTCGTGGCGCAGACGGCGCAGCACGACACGCAAGTGCGGCGCCACTGCGGCTACTGGTTTGCGCTCGTGGTGGAGCAGCAGAGCGACTACCACGACGACTTTGCGCGCGAGGGCGGGCTCGAGGCTGTCGTGGCGCTGGCCGAGATGGAGGACATGGAGTGCCAAGAGTACGCCACGTTTGCGCTGGCCCACGTGGCCAGCAACCGCGCGTACCAGGTCGCGCTGGTCGAGCGCGGCGCGCTGCGGCCGCTCGTGGCTATGCTCAGCGTGCACGCCGAGCCGAGACACTATGCCGGGCTCGCGCTGCTGAAGCTCGCCGACAACTACGAGAACCACTTGCGCATCGCCGAAGCTGGCGGCATCCAGGCGCTCTTGCGGATCGCGCGCGCGCGGTCGTCGGACGAGGAGCTGCAGTACAAGGCGTCGCTCAGTCTCGGCCAGCTCGCGAGCAATGCGACCAAGGCGCTGCCGCACCAGGGCAAACTGACGGTCAGCGGATCCGCGGCCAGCGACGCCATTGGCGCGGGCGTCGCCAAGATGGCGGCGATCTCCGAGAGCGTCGCGGCGAGACGCGCGCGGGCCGAGACTACGCAGTACCTCGACGAGAAGCTCGCCATGGCCAAGGCGCGGCCGGCAGGGGTGTGACATCTCTCTATTGGGTGGTACAGCGTGGCGAATGCCTCGGATCGTCGGGCCACGGACGCGTGCTCGCGGGCTTCAGCAGTCGGCTGCGTGTCGCGAGCTCTGTGACCACTGACGGACGCGTGCTGGAAACGATCGCGTGGGCGGGTGGCGACTTCGATGCCTTGGCGCTGCCACGTGAGCTTGTCACCGCTACGCATCCGATGCTTCAGCAACCAGGCCAAGGCTTTTGACTCACGCAACGGCAAGCTGCTCGTGGTGAGCGACATCCATGATCTTCACCACGCCCCACGCGAAGAACGACTCTTTTCCGTTGTGAAGCCAGTATCGACTGCAAGTACCTCGCCCTCGGATCTCGACCGTCGTGTCCATCAACGACGGCGCCCGTGGATGACGACGACACAATGAGGCGAACTGCCGGCTCCTGGAGACCCTTCTTGGCAGTCTTCTAGTCTCAACGACCGCTCATCACCCAAGACGTTGAGCGCGTCCTCGTACAGCGAGCAGCACCGCCCCAGCGCTCGCGAACGAGCTCCCTTCTCGCGTGGGTGGTCAAGGCCTCAAGACCGAGCTCTTCCGTTGCGTACCATTTGGCTCGTTCCTAGGCGAGATGTCCCAAATAAGAATACTGAATCAGTCACTGAAGCCGAACGGCATTATCAACACTCATTGCACGTACGACAGGTTTAAAGGCACCTAGAAAAGACATCACCCAAC
>JAADVZ010000818.1:0-14107 GCA_023335925.1 Pythium phragmitis | reverse complement strand
GCCTCGACATAGTCGACCACGTCACCGTCGCCCTTGGTATCACTACTACTACCACCCACGCCCGCGCCGATCACTTCAAGCATCCAAGTCGCTGGGTTGTACCCATTCCGGATCTTGGGAACGCCGGGCATGGCTTCAAAGTACTGGATTAGGTCCCGCCCTTCGAACCCCAGCGGACCAAAGTACACGGTCTCACCACCGCGCTTGAGCAGCAGCAGGCGATCAAAGAGGTGGAAGACCTCGGACGACGGCTGGTGGATCGTGCACAGAATCGTGCGGCCGCTGTCGGCCACCTTGCGCACGCCGTCCATGATGACCTTGGCCGATCGTGCGTCGAGGCCGCTCGTGGGTTCGTCTAAAAACAGTACACTCGGTTGCGCCGCGAGTTCCACGCCAATCGTGAGTCGCTTGTGCTGCTCGTTCGAGCTGCCCCGGATAATGTGGTCGGCAATGTCGTGCATGTCGAGCAACTCGAGACACTCGCGCACGGCGTCGTGCTTGTGCGCGTCCGGCACACTGGCGCTCTGCCGCAAAAATGCACTGAACGTGAGCGCCTCGCGGAACGTCGCGGCCTCCGAGTGGATGTCCATTTGCTCGCAGTAGCCCGTGCTGCGGCGGATCGCGAGGTCCGAGGCCTCGTGACCGTTGAGCAGGATCTTTCCCTGGATGGAGCCGCCCGTCTTGCGGCCGGCGACTACGTCCATGAGCGTCGTCTTGCCGGCCCCCGAGGAGCCCATGAGCGCCGTCATTGTCCCGGGCGACGCGTACCCCGTAATTCCCTTGAGCAGATCGAGCGTCGCGTTGCTGGTGTTGCCCGGCACAGGGACCGAGTACCACAGGTCTTGGAACGAGATCGTCACGGGCTGGAAGGCCCGGCTTGTGGAGGTCGCGCGGGCGTCAACCTGGAGCACGACCTGGCCATTGGAGTGGGCAGTGTGACTGTACGGAGACGCGAGGGTCTTGTACCCATCGATCGCTGGGTCGGCCACCGTGTCGCTACCGTCCTGGTCCAGCAGCTCCTTTGGTAAAGCAATGTGCTCGGGCTTTTCGTACCGCTTGTACTCGAGCGTGGCCCACGCGAGCACCATGAAGAGCAAGTAGGCGCCGCAGAGAAAGAGCAGCCCCGTGTAGGCCCACGACTTGTCGGCCGGCACGTCAAAGAGACTGAGCG
This sequence comes from Pythium phragmitis, assembly GCA_023335925.1. Taxonomy (NCBI): domain Eukaryota; phylum Oomycota; class Peronosporomycetes; order Pythiales; family Pythiaceae; genus Pythium; species Pythium phragmitis. The sequence goes on along the minus strand of JAADVZ010000818.1, from coordinate 12,936 downwards.
AGTACTCGCCCATGGTCTTGCCGCCGAACTGCGGCGTGCAGTACGTGACGCCCTTGTGAAAGCACGTGTCGTAGACCGCACTGCGGTACTGCGACACGGCCAGACTGCGCAGTACCCAGGCTATGGGGTCGATCCAGTAGAGCCAGCGCATGTAGCCGGGGATCTGGTCCTTGGCCACGACGAAGCCGGCAAAGAGGATGAAGACGAGCAGTGAGACCATGGCCAGCGGCTTGGCCACGTGGAGGTTGGGCGCGACGGCCGAGAGGAAGAAGAACCACGCGAGGAAGACAAGGATGCAGAGCATGAGGTAGAGCTCGAAGAGCAGGAACTCGCCCACGCGGTCCACGAAGCCGCCGAACCAGTACACGAGCGAGCCAAAGACGACGCTCTCGGTGATGGCCAGTGGCAACTGCGACACGGACGCCGCCAGCACGTACGACGACGTGCGGTAGAAGTTGGCGGCGCGCTGCTTGTAGAAGACGGCGCGTGCGAAGTAGAAGGTCGTGAGCATAGAGGTCTGGCCGAGACCGAGAAAGAGCACGGACGCAAAGAGCACGCCGAGCACGACCTGGACGTTGGCAAAGTCGATCTGGTAGAAGAGACTCGAGAAGAGAAAGCCCATGACGGCCACGAGCAGCGCGCGGCCCTGGAGAAACGTCTGGTTCTTCCAGAGCAAGAGCAGTTGGCGCTTCGTGAGCGTCCACGTGGACGCCGAGAAGCTCTGGTAGAACTCGGGCATGGGCGTGATGTGCTTCTCCACGTCCAGCAACAGCACGGGGTCCACGGGCGCCTGTAGCTCGGCCAGCGTGGCCTGGAAAAGCGCCGAGTCGCGGAAGAGCGCGGCGAACTCACTGGCGTGGCGAGGGTACTGAGCTAAGCTTGTCGGCAGCCGCCCGCATTCGTACGGGAGCTGCTGCGCCGTGCCGAGATCGCAGAGAAAGTCGGCGACGTCGCGCCGTGGCGGACACACGAAGCCGAGCGACTGGAAATACGCCAGCGCCTCGGCGCACGGTCCGTGGTACAGCACCTCGCCGTCGTTGAGCAGCAGCACATTGTCGAAGAGCGCAAAGACCTCGGGCGACGGCTGCAGCAGCGAGATGATGACCGTCTTGTGGAGCCGCTTGGCGATGCTGCGCTGCGTGTTGATGATGTCGTAGGCCGCGGCCGAGTCAAGCCCCGTCGTGATCTCGTCCATGAGCGTCACGTACTTGAGCCCAAACTCCATTTCGCCAGTCGTCACGCGCTTGCGCTCGCCGCCCGAGACGCCACGCAGCATGGCGTCGCCCACAATCGTCTGCGCCGTGTGCGCGAGCCCGAGCTCCTGCATGACGATCTGTGGGTAGTTCTTGACCACGTTCTGCGCCGCACGCAGCGCGGCCGCGTTCTCCTCGGGCGTGCCCTGCGTAAACATTTGCTCGGCGTGCTCGGACAGCTCGGCGCCGCAGCACTCGTGGGCGAACGCCAGCGTCTCTTGGACCGTGAGCGTCGGAAAGTGGACGTCCTGCTGCGTCACGTACGCGACGAATTGCGGCAGTCGCTTCAAGATGGCGTCACGCGACAGGCCGTTGTACGTGATGGATCCAGTGAGAGAGATCCGCTTGTCGAGTGGGAAGCGGCCGCTCAGAATCTTCATGAGCGCCGACTTGCCCGAGCCGCCCTGGCCCAGGATGAGCGTGACCGTACCGGGTTTGAACATTCCCGTAAAGTTCTTGAGAATGTGCTTTTCGACCGTGTGCTTCTTGCCCGCGACCTGCGCGAGCTTCTGCCGCACGTGGTTGGGCAGTGTGGGCAGCTCGTCGTCGCCGGCGCCTAGGGTACCGGCGTGGCGGTCGTGGGCCAGTACCAGGTCCGCCGTGAGCGAGAGGTTCTCAAAGCGGATCTCCATCTGTGGGAATGCCTTGCCCAGCGCCGTCTCGACCTTGTCGGCAATGTCTTCATGGAGCGCCGGCGCGCCGTGGGCCATCATGCGGTCGCCCGTTGAGTAGCTCACACTGCGCTTGGTTGGTGTCTCAGCGAGAGACGCTTCTCCCGCGGGACTGGAAAGCAAGTCGCCTGTCGTCATTCACTAGATCGAAGAGAGAGAGACGGGAAGACTTGTGGAATCGGTGGTGGTTGTGGAGACTTCAAGTCAAATATGAAAATAAGATCGAGAAAGGGAGACGTGTCGGAGCCGAAGTGTATATACCGTGGCACCAGAGCCGCGCGGCTCACCACGGAGGTTTGTTGCACGCGGGAAGAACCACGTCGCCATTGTCGACACGGATGTCAAGGAGAGAGAGATGGATTGCGACTGGGGACGTGGTGCGCAAGCCGAGCCTTGTCTCAGTCGTGCGTGTTTTTTTAGCCTTGAGCGGACCATCGAGCTCGTCACTAAAGCGGAGAATGTGTATTACTACGTAGTATGTAGCAAATGAAACTCAGTGTAGTGACATCAAATGGCTACAGTTTCAGACAGACGTGCGTGGTTTTTGCAGCAGGTTTGATCATAATCACCTGGCGGCGTCAGGAACTGCGTTGATGGGTGGTGATGCAATCAGGAGGCTGATTGCGCGCCATCACATTCACCACTCAGCTCTCTTGCCAGCTACGTACCGGTAGTACCACGTGATCTGCTTTCCCTCTCGGGTGTCGGTGAGCAATCGCATTCCACTGGCAATGTTGTTGGCTTCGTCTCCGTGAAGAGGGAGACCCGATACTCGGTACAGGTACTGTAGCCATGGTGCAAAGCGTGCTGCATGAAGAATGTCGACATTGCGCCAGAGATGACATGTGTCTCTTGAAGTCTACTAGGATTATATACATTGCTATGCATGTTTCTATCAAATACTTTGCTTGGGTTCTGTGATGGCCATCAGTGTGAACCCGGGACACGTGGTATGGATGAGCAATGGATGTCGCCACCGTCTTCACAGCAGGAACGTATCCATGACGTGATGGACCACATCGAGTCCCTTTGTCATCGGCTTGGTAGGGTTCGCTGTCATGGCGATAATCTTCATGTGGGCCAATGGACTGTGGAAGTGCACGTCAATGCGGCGCCAGCCAACGCTCTGTAGCGACAGCATCATGCCTCGCAGCGTGTCACACAGCTCATCGTTTGAAAACGCCTGGTCGGCGTGGTCCAGCAGCAACGAGCCGTCTTCAAACGGCGCCATGCGCTTGCTGTCAGCCAAGGCGCTTTCCCACGAGTGGTTACTGTCCGAGTCCGAATCGACCTCCGCACTGGTGGTGGTGGTGGTCACGGGAGGGCTGTTTGATGGAGCCGATCGGTTCCCAGACTCATGGACTGTCGACGAGGCCGACGTGGACGAGGGGGGCGGCACAGTGGACGTCGCGAGACTCGCTCGCGTCTGGCTGCTATGGCTGCCCGTGAGGTTGGAGAAGAACGTGCTAAACGACTGCTGGCTGCTGGCAGCACTCGAGTGTCGTCGCCTCGACGTCGTCCTCTCCGACAGCATCTTGACGAGCGAGAAGCGAGCCCCCACGACCGATGACGGTGGCGAGTCGCGCTCGACACGGTCCTTGACATCCTCGGGAAGTGTGTCCCGCAAGAGTGGCGCGTTATAGATCGACCGCATGACGATATGGTGGTAGTACGGCGACCGTGTGGCCTCTGAGGGGCCCAGCTCGGTGCGATACGGATTGAACGCGCGGATCGCGCCACACGAGTACGGCACTTGCATGTCGTTGAAAATGCTCGCGTACACGGAGCGATTCCGGAACAGCTGAAGCGCCTGGATGAACTGGCCACGCGTGAGACAGCTCAGGACACTGGGCGCCGCGACACTCACGAGGGCGTCCTTGGTGGTTTCCAGCGATGACTGGGAGCGGCAATAGAGACCGTGGCTCGCATTACTGAATGCCACGATCCACTTCCACTTGGACGGGAGCTCGTCGTACGGCAGGCGGATCGTGTACGTGGCCTTGGCGCTGATAGGACGGGCTTCTTCTTCGGTCCCGTTCGAAGAACCATCACCTGGCGTGTCGACAGCGATCTCAATATCCCAAAAAGAGCCGTCTTCATTCTGGGGCATGGCCGATGCCCGGCGACCAAGTGTGCGGTGACGGCGACGACGTCGACGACGGCTGACGCCTTTCTCAGGGACGACGACCGTCACGTGGGCGTGCAGCAAGTCGATCTCAGTAATGCGCTCGACTTGAGTGTTGCCTGCTTCCTGGCTGGCGCTTTCAGAGTCACTCATCCCTCTACGCTCGTCCTCTTCTTCCCCGGAAGCCTCGTTATCAGTCTCTGGGGTACTAGAGGCGTGCTTGATCTCGCTATGGGGAGCTGTCTCCTCGGGCACAACTGGGACACGCTCTGTCTTCCGATACATCAAGAGTGTGCCTTCGCGCAACATGCACTCGACGACCTCGAACGTCTTGGCCTCGGCGCGGGTCGTGGTCGCGGGATGGACTTGGGCATGGGGGAGCTGTACGAGCAGCATGTCCTCGATCTCACTGTAGACGACCTGGGGGCGGCGGTGTGGGTACCGCCGGACCGAATGACTCAGCGCAATGGTCTGCGTACTCGCTCGGTCCTTGAGCGCAAATTGCTGGCCCGTTCTACAGTAGTCGCAAGAATATTAATACCTGGAAAGTAGTAATACTGCGGGGCTAGAATTTGCTCACGTACAGATCGAAGAGGTTGGGCGTGATGGAGTTGTGAATGGCGTTCATGATCGTCGGCTGCGAGCGGCGGATGCCCAAGTGGGGCGTCGCGAGCGTCACGAAATTCTAGTGCACAGCAGACAGAATATTACTATTCCTTCTTCTCTTCCATGAGTATTCGTTGTGGTACAGGTTATTACCATGGGCTCGACGTCTTCAAAGAATCCTCTCGCAAACAGCACACCGCAGCAGTACCTCGCGTAGAGTCCGCCGAGCGAGTGGCCGAGAATCGAGAACTTGGAGAGCCGCGGCATTTGCTTGGCGACCGTCTCGATTTCATCGGCGAGCCGCGTGCCGCCCGTGTCGATCCCGTCGTAGGTCTGAAAGACACTGCTGAGACTCGTGGCATTACTAGTCGCAATGTACGGGTAGACTTCGTCCTGTGGAAAGTACTGCGTGAAGAGCGCCTCAAAGGCCCGAAAATCCTTTTCGTTGCCCCAGAGCCCGTGCTGAAAGACGACGAGATGCGTCGCGCGCGCGCGGAACTCGGCGACAGAAGATGCAGAGGCCATGGACAGAGAGGAAGAGAGAGAGAATATTCAGGAATGTCTGAAGAAGGCGGGGGAGAAGAACCGCGAGAAGATGGAGCGGCAAGAGAAGTCCCGTGGTGATGCCTTTGAAGGGGTCAGCACGATTATCACAATCTTGGCTGCGACAACAACGGTTTACAACCCAAAAGGTTACGTAACCTTTCCGCCAGGATGTGTAACTAATATAGGACGCTACTAGAGAGCATTTGCCCTACATTAGTACATTTGGATGGCTACACAAACGGCATGTCCAGCAACGTGTGGGTGCTGGGATTTCCTTCCTTTCTATTACGCTCTATCAGGCGATTTAGTCGGACCGTTGGTGCTGCTGTCATCGCGTTCTGTGAGCTGTGGCAACGCAGTGGGCGCCTCGGCAAGGTCACCGCGCGGCGGCAGTCCAACGCGACGTCGGAAAGAATTGTTCTGCATCACGAGCGTCTGCGCGAGCGACGACCACGAGGACGCGATCCAGTAAAAGAACACCCCCTGTGGCAGTGACGCGATCGCGGGCAGTGCGAGAATCGGCGCGTACTGAAAGTAACCGAGCATGTCCGACCAAAACCCACTGCGCGTGCGACGGGACACCTGGAAGAGATTTCCCGCAGTTAGGAAAGGATTTACAACCGTAGTGTCCCCACTGTACGCTTGCGTACCTCAAGGTTGAGAAAGACCGATCCCGATGCGATCAGCGGCAGCGCGTAGGTCTCATCGACTTCCATCAGGTTTGTCCAGAGCCAGAACCCACCGGTCTCAAGTCCTGCATAGTTGCCCGAGCGGACCAAGTCGCGCGCGCTGTACGCGACCAAGATGAACAGCGGAACGTGGACGAGCGACCCGATCACGGTCTGCACGGGGCGCGTGTCGTACTTTCTCAGAATCAACTAGGAGACACAGAATGAGCAGTTGGAGTAGGACGGTTGAGGGTAGGGAGTATCAACCACAGCACCTCATATCCCTTCTTGCCCAGCAGCATGGCCTTGACGTGCTCTTCGTAGTTGCCCTTGGGCTGCACAAGATGAGGGAAGCATCACATTAAAATTCAGATAGATACCCGGAAGCGTAGAGGAACTGGTTCTCACGGTGAATGTTCTGGCAAAGCGGTACGCAGAGATGACCTTCATGAAGTCGGACTTGGCCTGCACGAGCCTGTTCACCAACATTAAACCATGAGTCTCCCTCGGTTGAACCCGCCCCGCTTCTACTCACCGCTGCGTGGCCTTCAACTGGTAAAGATAGAACGGGAACACGGCTGTGCGGAGAGTGACGCCCGTCACGGCCAGCGTCGCCCACCATGGAAGCCCCGTGGTCGTGTGGATGTTCTCGACCAGCGTCTGGACAGCCTGGACGATCGCCCACGAGCTGCCAGCAGCCGCATCGCCAGCCCCGTTGCTTGCTACAGATCCGACTGCATTCAGTAGATCCACGTCGCGCACCACGGCACTGGCTGCTTGATCTAGCGAGTCCACAAGCGCATTCACACTGTTGTCATTCGGTCCCGACGACGAGCTGGAGACGCTGAAGAACCGTGGCTGCGAGCCAAGACCGACGCGCTCAAAAGCACACGGGCTGCTTAGCACCACGATATGACTGCGCACAGCGTGTGTGCGCCGTAGGCTTCCTGAAGGCGTCACGAGACGCCGCGCGCCGCGCCACAGACCGCTGGCGACGTGGACGTGCGTCATTGCAGAATATGAAGCTTTTCAGCAGTGGTTGACGAGCGGATATCACCATCTCACCCTTAAATAGCAACAATGCTGATGTGACAGATGTTTTGGCTGAATGATATTGACAGTTTAGAGTATAGCGTACTGAATTAGGTTACTGTGTATATATGGGCTTCGATAAGAGGCTCTCTGTGTCCAGGAGTAGGGAGTATGCATACGCGCTCGAGAAGGCGACGTCACGATGGGTACGAGTCCACCGTCAGATTAGGTGCGTTGCGGAATGGCCAGCATTTCCATCAAGATGTCTGCGCGATAAGCGACTTCTTCGCGGGCATCGCTCTGGACAACCCGCGGCAGGTGCTCGAGCACACGCATCACAACGAGCACATCTCTGCACTGCCTGTTCTCGGCCAGCAACGCCAACGCACTGAGCGAGACATCAATGAGATCACTCGAGTCTTCCTGGAGGGCGTGGACCAGTGCGGGGATCGCCGTGGTTTCGAGAAACTCCGGGTGGATTGACGGCACGGCCGCGAGCATCCAGAGCACAAAGACCGCACGATCTTTTTGGAGCAGCGATCCAGCCAACACGAGATTCGCCATCACCGAGATCCCGTCAAGCTCGACAAATCGCTCGCGGATCACCGGTGACGTGAGCAGGCAGTGAAGCACACGGAGCACTTCTTCAGCTTCGTCCTGCTCGCACGCTGGCCGCTGGAGATGCGCGAGCAGCGCCTCGACAGCGCCGCTGCTGTGAAACCGTTGGTGGGTCTTGGTGTCTAGCGTGAAGTGCGCGAGCGTCTCCATCGCGAACAAGCGCGTGTTCTTGTTGCCGGCGCTGAGCTGCTCGACGAGTAGCTCAACGGCCCCTCGCTCAACGAGCTCCATGCGCAACCGCCGATTCTGTGCGACCGCCTGCAACGGCATGGAGAGATCACGCGAGATCTTGTCGTTCTGGAGGAACGAGTCCAGCATAGCGTTCAGCGGCGTCGACTGCGGCATGATGATGGATTGATGGATGACTGCAAGTGAGGGATAATAGGATTGTGAGGTGAGACTCGCCTCCATCGGCGGGACGCCCGCATTTCCAGCAACCACCATGATAGAGGAAGCCGGTTCATTGTTGCTGTCGAAAGAAGTATGCGAAGGGCGAGAATGCTGTCGCAATATAGTAGATATGCCTTTCTTAAAGCTTGATTCTACCGCAACTGTTCGTTGGATCTACTGGTTTAGAGACATTGTGAAGTTCTTGGAAGAGGTGTGGCAGAAGCTCAATGGGTTTCTGCTGGTGCCACCTGCAATGTTTCTTCGCGACTCATCGGCGGCAAACGCAATCCAAACGGTTCAGCATTCCGAACGGTTCAGCATTCCAAACGGTTCCAGTGTAACCGTGATGAGTCACGTGGAACCGTTCCGAACTGTCGGTAAGAGTCGCATAGTCAGTATATCGAGGCTATCACAGATGTCACTAAAGGCCACACTGTGGAGCTATGTGGAGTCCACAGCGAACGATGGCGAACAAAGAGTGTCTCACGTGCAAGCCCGGGGACGCGACGCTCCACCAGAGCGCCGTGGAGAACACGGGATGCGAAGGCGCGTACAAGCAGGTCGATGGTGCGGTACCGTTGCTTGTCTGGAGACAGGAACAGTGGACTCATTTGTCTTACTTCGTCCCATCTTGTAGACTGCATGAAGAAGCATAACGGGCGCGTCTCTGCCTGCACAGAGGTGAGCAGTGAATGGGTCCAATCGTCACAATCACCCAAGACTGACGTGAAGGGACTGATGCTTCGTAGCAATGGGCGCTGTTCCGCAAGTGCCATGAGCAGACAAAGGCGCTTGAGGCCGAGAGGAAGAAACACGCGCAGCAATAGACTTCGCTCTCCAGTGGAGACCGATGCAGTGGAGATTCTCCACTGCATCGGGCCGCTACCCACCGACCATTCTCTCTCTCTCGTTATTCTCTCTCACGCTTCTATAAGCGCATGCGCTACTGAACCACTGGAATCCCAACCACTGCCGCGGTCAGCTTTCATCACGTAGACCACAGCTCATGCCGGACGTCTCCATCATGAGTCCAAATGATGCTACCGGACTGAGCTGATGACGCGCGTCGTTCGCGTCTCAAAACGAATGGTTTCTGTACGACTGCACTATGCTTACGGAAGCCTGGCTTCCATGATGGCTTCCGCAGCCCAGCACCACGGTAAAAACTCCTGCTTCTGTGAGACGCACATCAAAGAATCCAATTTGACATCAACTTCTCTGCATGATGACTACCCATAGTAGTACTAGTGATAGTCATCAAGCGGAGTCGTTGAGGTACTATTAGTGCTCTCTAAGAGCTTTAGAATTGCCAATCAAGGACTCCTTGATGGGCGATTTCAAATATGCTGGTTGGAGAGAAAACTTCAAATCCATCAAGCCAACACGGCACTCGCAGCTGCGGAATTTTCTGAGTCGATTTCTTTTCAATGGACAGCCAGTGCGGCCAACATTGAAGCTCACAGTCCAGCTGAAAGCACGTGGAGAAAATGACTGGCCTCCTAAAAAGAACATGCATTGGCACAGACTTACACTGAGCCTGTGCGGATGGACAGAGAACACCTGCCTCAGGTGTTCTTTAGGTGACCTGACACCTTCATGCTGAAGGTGTCGCTGCGCTGAAGTTCAGGCTGAACTGTCCGTCCGTCAACCCACACAGGTTCATCAGCTGAACTGTTCAGCTGATGAACCTGTGTGGGTGGACGGACGGACGGAGAGCACCTGATGCCTTCAGCGACAATTTGTATGGACGAAGTTCAACAGTAAGAAGTCGCCCGAAATCTTCACGCCTGTCCAGTCCTTTGGGTTGACGTCAGTTGCATCGCTTCGGTGACACGCGCTCTTCGTCCCAGATCTTCCTGCACTTCGAAATGTGAGGGACACTCTAGTTGTTGTATCTTTCCCGAAAATTACATTTCGGAACAAGATATTTTCGCAAAAAAGAAAAATACGAGGAAAAAACAGTTCAAAACAAAACCTGTGACAACCGCGGAAAGGGGCGCCGGCTGGACACTTGGAACCAGCCAGTGGACGTCCACACGCTGGATATTTTCTGTCTCGCCACGTCGACACCGAAAGTGAAGGTTGATGAATGCGGAACTGCAACCAGACGCTGCCGACACATTGACAGAGGCATGGTACTGTACAGAGGTGTGACTGTACGGTAATGCGGTACCGTGTGTGTGCATTGTTGTGCCCAACTCGTGCAAAAGCATGGCCATGGCTCCACTCCAGAGAATTCTCTCGGCTACAAGCTGGAAATCAAGCCCATGGAAAGCTTCCGAATATATTCGGCATATTGTACTGTACTGTACGATTGAGAATGTCACCTAAATCAACAACGCATCCTCCGTTCCTATTGGGTTTCATTCTTGTGGCCAGAATCCACAATAATCGAAGCAATTTTGTGTACATAATCATTCGATTTCAACCTGAGAACACACTGCGCAATCCCACTCAGAATTTGTGGAGCCACCCACTTGTGTTAGTTAGCACACGGGTACGCTAATAAGCGGCTCTGCCACTGGCACCGCCTATTGACCGCTAGCGACACGCTGAGTTTGTTCATATTGGCCAAACTCTGCGTGTCGCTTACCCTGTACATATTCAAATACAGTTGACAATCCCTGCGACAACGATCCATCACAGGGACGTCTCACTCGGAAAAAGTGATGGCCGCATTGACCACCATTCAGCTGATTGATGGCACGTATCCTTCGTTTTCTTGTTTTATACAGTCTGCAGATTTTCCATTTGTGTCTTTTCACGCCACGCCGTATTACTGTGCTGGACTGTATGCTTGTATGGTCACGTTGCGGTAATCAGGGAGAAAACTTTGGAATTCCTCCTGCTCTTTGCAAATTAAATTTTCCGGTTCGGCGGCTGTACAATGTAAATTACGGGTGTCTAAGGGTTGGGGGTTTGTGAGTCTTTTTTTTTGCTCTGGGTGAACCGTCAAACTGACGCCTTTGGACTCGACACAACAACCCCCTCGCATTACGACGGCTCAGACTGGGGAGTCTCTACCCTCATTCCGCCATTTGCCCGTCGCTGCCGCGTCGCGAATTCCCACAGCTTACAACCCACAGCCACTGCGCAGCCAACGCTCCGTCGTTGGCTTCGTCCCCCTTTCATTCCTATCAGTATAGATGCTTCTCGAGACGCGGGACGCCGCGATGGTCGTTGTCTTCGGCAGCGCCAACGCGTTTGGCCGTGACGTGAACGAGACCGAACTCATGCTGTTGGTCGGCACCGTGTTCGTCGTGTCGGTGCTCGTCGTGCTCGTCTACAAGCTCGCGCGCGGCTTTGAAGACCACGGGAAATCGGTGCTGCCACTCCAGTACACGGGGACGCGCCGCGCGACGACCAAGTGGATCAAGAGCCGCAAGCAGCACTATGGCAAGCTCGGCACGATCCACGAGGATCAAGAGTTTGCGCTCGCGCTCAACATCAAGCGCATGTGAACGCCGTGACGAGAAAAAAGTCGAATTCAAGATATTCCCTCGACCTCTCCCAGCCAACTCAAGCCACCCGAGCGTGGTCGCGATCGACCAACGACGTTGAACGTACAGCAGTCACGAAGCGCTGCCTTCAGTACTCAGCGTCCCCAGTATATCTCACTTCGGGACCACACGATGCTACTCGCAGAAGAAGCAAGGCCACGTTCGGTTCACTACGAGAGCGCGCAGCCTCCACCATTGTCCTGCATCCAGGAGGCTCGGATGCAAGAGCCTCCGCTACGATTAACCAGAGACTCATTCCACCCGCGATGCCAGTAGCTTCCAACTCAGCATATAGGTCACATTCGTGCGGTTATAGATAACCAACCCTAACAAGTATCCGTTTGTGGATTCACATACCATATTCTGAGTCATTTGAATGTTTCATGGTGAGGACAAAAATACTCCAGGGTGTTGTACACAGATCTCGCTGTGTCTACGCTGATGTTCACGCCTTCATGTACGCGGGCGGACATTGCCATTCAAAGCGAAGGATCGATTGGATTACACGAAGGCTCACTGATCGGTTCTATATAGTTAGGAGTGGTGGTGGTTATCTTTTGGGGCTGGTCTCCATCACGGCATCGACGTTGATGGTGAGATCGTCGTGCCCATATGCTATCCATAAAGCAGCATGGATGCTGGGATGCTGGAATTTGATGTGTCCAGGCGCTCGTGAAGAATCAATCTTCAGCATCCTTGGATACCGTGCAGTGCTGGGACACGTCAGTGTTCCTATCGATTTTTAGAACGCCAGCGGTTTCTCATAACTTCTCATTCAACAATCGTTTTAGAACCTCAGGGGTTCTATTAACCAAGTGCAACAAATTGTACATTGTAACAAATGTGGCCATGTATCACATTCCCTACAAGGATGCTCGCTAAATCCCACAGCGTCCGTCTCCACGTGAATGAGCCGCCGCAGTGTTTGTGATTGCTGTCGCTACATGTACCACACAAGTGCAAGCAACGACGAGAGTTCGGGGGTTCTGCTATTTCTTGGTTCAGAGCCTCATTCACGAATCATCAAACTGATAGTGGCGGACGAGGTTCGGCAGGCGGCTGGCTGATGTGGCATGGCCACCAGTCTTCGCATGAACTTAGTATATGGGCTTTGCGGCAATACCCTCAAACTATTAGCAATACGTAGTGCATTTCAATTGTACTCAAAGAGTGCTGCAAGCAGTGTTAGTTCAGCCATTGCTGTTGTCAGTGAAGTCTATTGTGCGCAATTAATGTACCCTATAGCTTCAGAGTCGACCATATAGGTCCTAAGGCGAAAAGGAAAATTCAATAGCACGACCGATGGACGCAGCCATCCATGGGCGGATGTCATTGCCTAGGTGTGCTAGGATGTCATGTCCGCGGCGATCCGACGGATGGTGCACCTGGGAGCTGGTGGCCGTGTCCATGGCTAAGTTGGCGAGGGGGTCCGCCATTTTGTTGTGGGCCCGTACATGATGGGTCCACTGCCGTACACCAAGTTGGTCGGCGAGTCGCCGTGCTTCCGCGTAGAGCGGGAGAAGGCGT
>JAADVZ010000817.1:0-14115 GCA_023335925.1 Pythium phragmitis | reverse complement strand
CTCTCTTCGCTCCGTCAGGTGCTTTGTGGTGTTGGAGACAGATTTTCCCGATGATTGAGCGCAACCCGTGATTGGGTGTGGCCCACCTGGCGACGACTCGCACGCTGAGTTCTTGAAGGACGTGGGTCAGCCTCGGCATCCCTAGCCCGCCGTCGGTCGGTGGCAGGGCGGCTACTGCTGCGTTCATTCATGCTCGTCGTGTCGATGGGCCTTCACTGAGCGATCCGTGCCAGACGAAGTTGTGGATGAGGCGTTGGACCCGTGCAACCTGCTCATTGTTGGGCCAGTGGTGGCGGACATCCGATTCTCTCCAATGCCGCGAGAAGGAAAGGTCGATCGAGCGTGTCGTAGGCATTGGCGAAGTCCAGGGAGATCGCCAAGGACGTTCTGGGAGCGCGCCCCTCTCGTGCGAGTGTCTGCAGTGCGTGGAAGACATCGAGCGCGTCGTGCACTTGTCTTCCTGGCACGAATCCTTACTGGGTTTCAGCGACCAGTTCTGGCAACGCCGGTCTGATGCGGTTCAGCAGCAGCCTGGAGTAGATCTTGTAGTCGGTGTCGAGAAGCGCGATCGGCCTGTAGTCGAGTCCGCTGCGAGGGCGTGCCGTCTTGGGAATGCATGCGACAAGGGCTTGCCGGAAGCTGACGGGTAGAGTGCCCGATCTATGCCAGCCACTGAAAAGTGTGGTCAATATGGGTCTCACGACAGGCATCCTACACACCCATATAGCAGCTCATTCGGTAGAGGATATCTTATTCTCTTATGGAGGAGCTCAACCAGTGTCTCAATAGCGTCAACGGCACATCCTCAAACAGCAAAACCATATAAAAGCACATAGAGCTGCTTGTTAAGGAGTGCGCGCGAGCAAGCACGGCAGTACAAGCAGGAATGTGAGTTTCGACAGGATGAGCGGCGGGAAAGCTTGCGCCACTGTGAGCGGACGAGAGACTCTCAGTGTCCGATCTCCCCTCCGTGACAAGCATGATGGCGCTTCAGGATCTGCCAAAGATCTCATTTCGTTCTTCATCGAGAGCAAAGTGGACGCCTCGCTCGCACACGAGTGGCGCCGCGGCATGGCCGGCTCCGAGCTCGAGCACATCCGCGACATGGTCGTCACGTTCATCTTTGCCGGCAAGGATAGGCACACGCGCGGCAGCCCAGCATCTGGGGCGACGATGCCGCCGAGTTCAAGCCCGAGCGCTGGTTCGATCAGGCTGCGTCGGGGCGTCAGCTGCGGTCGTTTTCGCCGTTCCAGTTTTCGTCGTTTCTCGCGGGCCCGCGTATTTGCATTGGCCGCAAGTTTGCGATGCTCGAGATGAAGATCGCGCTGGCCGTGCTGGTCGCTCGCTTCGACTTGGACATGGTGGAGGATCCGTGGCGCACCACGTACGAGATTGCGCTCACGTGTCCTGTGGCCGGACCACTCCTGACCCACGTCACGGCGCGCGGCCAGTTGAATGGGGACGTGTACCTAGGAAGCTCAGGGAAGGACACCGAGAGTCTCATCTTGAGATCCACAAAGTAGCTGTACCATGGAACGACAGTTGATCTTCATTGATGGACCGTCTAGTGACATAAGATAACTCAGCATATTATTACTTTTGATCGTGTCCGTTCAGGTCCACGGCGGGAGAATGGGAATGCCGCCGTAAACGTTCGTCTCGTTGCGCCGCGATTTTTCTCTCGTTCCTGGCGTCGTACACACCCAACGCAAGCCACAGACTCGATACTGGACATCTTATTCTCTTATGGAGGAACTCAACCAGTTTCTCAACAGCGTCGAATCGAGCGCGCGGCGCATCCTCAAACAGCAAAACAAGAAGCAGCAAGAGCTGCTCATCAAGGAGCGCGCGGCGCTCGTACGCGCGAGCAAGCACGGCAGTACAAGCAGCAGCAGCAATGGAAGTACCACATCGATGTCCAGTGGCAGCCCCGGGAAAAGCGCCGTCTCACGCGACGAGCTCAAGGCGACATACTCGCCCGGTGGCGCCTTGATCGTGCAGGCGCCGCCGACGCCGACGTCACCGCTCAAGTCCCCATCCCGTCGAAGCGAATTCGAGGACGCATCGCCGACGTACTTGCCCAGGCTGCCTCGCCATGCGACTGGCGAAAGCGGCAAGCTACCAGTCGCCGTGATACCACCCCACTCGTTACCGGCAATCGACCCCAAGAAGCACGTAGCAAACGACGCGGCAGCGGACGCAGCGCGAAAGCTGCAGCGCGGCAAGCGTGCGGCGGACAAGATTATGAACTCGCCGTTGTACAAGTCGATGGCCAAGTCCAAGGCCGACGCGCCACAAGGTCTTGGCGGCGCGTCCTCCACGGTGCAGTCGATCAAGAAGGCGATCCACGAAGTCGACAATGTCAACTTGCTTCTCAAGCGGCTCGGCATGCGGGACGGGAACGGGTCCCCGTCCAGCAAGCGACCCGACCACGCAGTCGAGAAGCGAATGTGCAATGCCTGCTGGTCGTCGCCCGACAAGGTCACGGGCTGTGAGCACCACGCACGCATCCTACCGCCGTCATCGCTGACGAATAACAACCTCATGAGCACGCTCAGCGACGAGGCTCAATTACTACGGCAAATGGAATTACAGGGCCCGACGAGCTGGCTCTCGGGCGATCTTTACGTCAAGTTTCGATCCGAGAGCGACCGCGAGTCGTTGTGGCGCGCATTCTGCCGGCTCCAGGACGCTGAGCGTGAGCGCGAGCAGCGTGGCGAGTTGGTAGAACACGAGGTGGCAGTCGTGCCGCTCGTGACGCGGCACCCTATCTGTGACAAGTACTATGCCCAGGTTGAGCTCGAGAATCTGCAGGTGCAGGCCGCGACGCGGCGCCGCAACCAGACCAAGACGTTTGTATTGGACGTGAACCACATTTGGCTCACAAACCTCGACCATTTCAATGAGCGGCTCGTGAAGGCGGAGCGGCGACGGCAGCGGCGACTCGCCAGGCGGCGGCAAACGCCCGAGGACGAAGCCACTACGACAGAACACTGTGGCTTGGAGAGTGGCAGTGATACGGACGAGGACGGGGACCGCAATTCACTGCGCGACCGCCGAGACGAGGCGGCCATCCGCGAAGGGTACTCTCAGATCCAGTCCATTTCGACCTCGCGCGCTCTGCAGAATGCCTTGTTCCCAGTGATGGATCCGTCGACCTCGTCGTTTGCACTGTCCAGACAGGGCTCCATGACTGTGCCGACGACTCCGTCCACGCGCCGGCGCAAGCGGCCTCGTGAACCGCCATTCAAAGTCGCGCCGCTCACACTGCTCGTGTGTGGCGAGTGGAATCCTCAAGACGAGATGGAGACCAGTTCGCTTATGCGTGTGCCGGGCGTCGCAGTAGTTGGCACCCAGCGAGTCCTCTGGTGGAGCTACCCCCACGACGACCCAGCGATCGAATATACCAAGGCCGTCGCGGCGTTTGCGCGGTCCAAGACGCTCTCGTCCACAAATGCGATCCTCGTCAAGCTTACGCTTGCTGTGGATGCACCTCTATTATCACCGCTGTGGTTTGCCTGGTGTGTCGGCTCAAAGTCTCCCCCGCCACAACTCTACGAGCCGCCATTACCCAATCCTCTCCCGCCGCAGCTTGTCTCGCACTGCCTCCAATCACTGCTCGCCATGAAACTACAGACACGCTTGGATACACTGCTGCCCAGCACGATCGTCATCTTGAATGCCATGTCACAAGGCCTAGACTTCACACTCGAACTCGATGAGCCGTACGCGCACCGCCGGTTCTGGTCCGAGTTTCAGGAGCGAGATGCGTTCCGCCAGTGGTGGCTTTGCAGCCACGATTCACTACCGCCAAACTATGACGTCGCTCCGCAGCCGTGCAGCGTACTGGTCGCGCAGCCCAACGCCCCAAGCGTCGGCGGCCGCTTCACGTGGCACGCGCTGGATGCTGTGCGCGGCCATCTTAATCGACCGCGACGAGAGAAGGACTATGTCTACATTATCGAAAACAAACAGACCTGCGGATCGAATGGACCGCTCTGGTTTGTCGTGTCCATGGCCCACGAAACCACGAAGGCCGTGACGGCCGCCAAGCTCACGTCGTACTTGGAGATGCTCGAGCAGCGACGCCGGCAGCGCGACTATGAGGCCAAGCTGGTGGAGATCGAACAGAAAATCGAACTCGGACGGCTCCAGCTCGCGGCGAAGCGACAAGAGCAAAAGCGGATCGAGCAAGAGCTCAGTGCCAAGGCTGCGCGGGCAGCCGACCGGTTCCGGACAGACCCCATGGGCGAACAGGCGCTTGTCGAATGGGAGCAGCGACTCGAGTCGTCCGTGGTCACGAACGAACAAGTCGGCTGGCAGAAGCGAGAGATCGTGGCCGACCAGAGCCACGTCGTGTTTTACTATGCGTTGAACGAGGCCATGCCGCGCAGCCACCGGTTTGCATGGGAGAAGCCCAGTGGGTGGCCGGACGACGGCGAGGAGAATACTGGGGCCGACTTGACGCTGACGAGCCGCAGCGACAGGTCCATAGAAAGTACCGATTCTCGAGACGACCTGGAGGACGAGGACGAGGAACTGAGTGACGAGCAGTGCAAGACTCGTGACGCGATCGCTCAGATGGCGAGTGCGCTGCTCGCCGACGAGCAGTTTCTCCGCGTGCTCAAGGCCAAGCTCGGGCTTGAAGAGGAGACCGACTCGAACGAGAAACTAAACCAGCGAAGGAAGAGGTCTGTTGCGCATGGAGACAATAAGGACGACGAGATGGACGCCGAGCAATTGGATCTGCGAGACCACATGATCCGCGTGACTGAAGAACAGGACCGCTCCAAGGCGTCGCTGATGGCGACCAAGATGGCCAAGCTTCAGCTGCGTGCGATGAGCTCCAAGCTGACCCCCAGTAAGCCGGGCGAAGGCTGGAAGCGGCTGAAAGTCTCGAAACTACCGCCGAATTTTGCGCGCAGCGTCTACGGCACCCACACTGAGGGTCCTCGCTCAGTGTTTATCAACCAGCCCAACCACTCGACGCCCGTGGGCATGATCGACCCACGCGAGGCGAGCCCGTATGAGCCACCCGAGTTTATCCCGGAGCTCCGCGTGCTACTGATCCCCAGGGCGAATGCCGACTTGCAGGAGAAGAAACTGCAGTGGGCTGAGTACCTCGCGACGCGGCCAAGAGCTGAGGTTAGTCCACAGAAGCCTGGGGCGGTCTCCATGACCCAGGCCGCCAAGGACGCACTGTTCGAGAAGGACCCCGCCGAGCGAGAGATGACCATGGAGCAGCTCGTGGCCAAGGCCGTGCTATGTGCGCGAAACAACAACCTCCAGGGGGTACGTTCGCATTTTCTTGTTTGGTTTTTGTGGGGGCTGGGTCGTATTTTCCTTGATGGTGATCACATTTTCCTGACTGTTCTTTTGTGGGGTAGTTGGAGGATGCGCTCGATGGCGGTTGCGAGGTCAATGCACGCGACAACCATGGGAACACACTCTTCATTCTCGTGTGCCAGCAAGGCAACAAAAAGATTGCCAAGTTTCTCATGCGGCGCCACGCCGACATGAACGTGCAGGTCCGTTTTTCTCTTTGGCCGCCGGCGTACTGTATTATGTGACAAAGTAGTATTATTTGGGTGGAACAGAATCTGAACGGCAACACGGCGCTGCACTACCTGATCGAGTACAAGCACATTGAGCTGGCAGAGTATGTCAAGTCCAAGGGCGCGATCGACACGATCCAAAATGCCGCGGGGCTCACTTGCTACGAAGGACTGAGCATGGGGCAGGTCGAAGCTCTGTGAAAACTACTACAGTGGTGACAAATCACGTGATCTTTCTTTATCTGTCTGTGAGATTTCCGTTTTGCGGATTGAGATGAAGCGGATAAACATGGATCGTGTTTTATGCATGGTGTTTTGTGCGTGTAATGGTGGAGGTTGATGATGAATCCAATAGAACAGACAGCGAGTGGGGGAGCGAGAGTCTCGCTCCCCCACGTACACGCTTTGATGTCGTCTACCTCTCTTGGCGAGAGAGGTAGACGACATCGAAGCGTGTACAGAAAGGTTCCCCTATCCTCTGAGCCAGTTGCAGTTGGTAGGGGGAACTTCCCGCCATTGCAGGAATCGCACTGACTCCCTTCTTGTACTCTTTCCCAACCACGCAAGACCCGGCGGGATGGCATTCGTGTCGACTCGACCCCTCCGGTAACCAGCAGAGAGCGAACACACTGGCCTGCCTCAAATGTCGTGCAGGCTCCCCATGACTCCAATCGACCACGGCCGAGTACAGTATCCCCGACGACGTCCTCGCTTGGGGAATCGCGTAGTTTACGCACACTGTATTTCTCTTGTGCTTGCAGAGTGAGTCACGAGTGGTGGCGACTGTAGTAGTACATGCCAGTCAGATGCAGAGAGCGATAGGGACTTGCGTATATTAATATCGCTGGTGGGGTTCTCTAATGAACCTGAGTACTCGGGGCTGAACCAATTCCATCGCATGATCAAGTGCGTTGGACTTCCGTATCTTCATGGCACTGCTAACTGTGAGGAGAGGACAATACTGTACCACACTTCACACAAAGGACCTGGCCGAGGGAGACATGACCATGGAGCAGCTCGTGGTCAAGGCCGTGCGTGCCAACCATGGGAACACACACTTCATGCTCGTGTGCCAGCAGGGCACCACGAATACTGCCAAATTTCTCCTGTGGTGCAGGTCCGTTATTAGTACTGCTCGCTGGAATGTTGTAGCAGAGTATTATTAATTTGGCGGAACAGAATCTGAAGCGCTGCACAACCTGACCGAGTAGTACAAGCACGATGAACTGGCGGAGTGCGTCAAATCCAAGGGTGCAACCGACACGATCCCGAGTGCCGCGGGGCTCACTTGCTACGAAGGCGAAGGTGCTGTGAAAAGTATTACTACCGTAGTAGTAGTAGTAGTCGACAGTACCAACATGCTTGGGATCGAATCACGGGATCGTTCTATACGTTTTCGTGAGATTTCCGTTTAGTGCATTGAGATAAATGGGGACATGCATCGTGTTTTATGCATGTGGTGTGCGTGTGTGTGTGTGTGTGTGCGTGTGTGTATGTTTGGTGGAGGTTGATGATGAATCTAAAACTACAGACAGCGAATGGGAGAGCGACGCCAAGACACGCACAGGGCAACGAGGGCGCGTGGGCGGCTTGGCGGAAGCGATTGAGACTCTTCCCGTACGACTGCACGTATCCACCAGAGGATCACAAAGGAGATATTCCTTCCTCTAGTACATGTCGCCTTCGTACAGAACTTCGTCGGCGGGCTTTCGGAAAATCTTGTCGCCTTCGCCGAGCGAGATATCAATGCTCGACGGACCGATCGGTCGCTGAAGCGGAGCCGGTCGCTTCTCGCCATTAGCGCCAACCAGTGGCGTCATAATCTCTTCATAGTCGTCCGTGGCTTCCTGCTCGCGCATGAACGCCGTCTGGCGAGCACGCTCACGGGCCTTGGCACCGAAGTGGACCATACACATGAGCAGACCGACGCCACCGAACACAATGCCCATGATGGCCGGCCCCGAGAGCCGCACGGCGACCTTGGCCTTGGCCATGTACACCTTGTACTCGAGATCCCAGTCGGAAGTGAGCGTGGTCCGCACCTTGCAGCACTTGAGCTGCTCGCCCCACATGCCGTTGGTGATCGCGCACTTTCCCGAAAGACCCTCGCACTTGTTGGCCAGAATATCCCACGTAAACGTCTTCGACTTGTCAAACTGTTATAGCAACATCCCACGGTCAGAAAACTGTCCACCGAAAAATCACCACCCAATTCATAACATCCACATACCTTGAGCTTGGAGGTCAGACAGCCAGCGAGCACGATGGGTCCACCAGCAGCAGCACCGTAGCAGCCGCCGTTGATTTGCTTGGATCCTTTCACGTTCTTGGTATTACTCGTATACTTGATGGGGTTTTGCCCCACAGCCCAGAAGTTCTCGCAGTCGATTGTCGCAAACAAGATTGCACGGAAGGGCTTCTCGGGCGCCTTGGACGCGTCCGCGATACGCCAGTTGAGCGTCGGTCCGTAGAGGAAGCCGCAAGCCTCAGTATCTTTCGGGTTCGCTTCCTTGCTGCAGTCGGGCATGACCTTGGACTTGGATGGCGGCGCGTAGCAGCAGCCGTTCATGACGTTCTGCGTGTAGATGGCCGGCAGCGACGCCATGAGCGTGGCGTTCGAGAGGTTGAGCGACGTGCCCGTGGGCCCCGTCGAGCGTTTGACGCACGTGTACGGGCACGTGACGCAGCCGCCATTCTCGGGATCAAAGTTGGACCAGTCCTGGAGCGAGACTTCGATCTGGTACCCAGCCGTCTGGTTGAACGTCTTAATGTCGGCGTCGGCGCCCGTGAGCGCACAGAGCAGCAGCGTCAGCGTCAGCGACGCCAGCATGAGTGAACGCGCCATAGTGGAATTGGGTGGATTCGCAGAGGAGAGGGAGGTCCGTTGCGATGGCCCAATACGACAATGTTCGGCCGCAGCTCCAAGGAAATGAGCGAGGGTGAACCAGAGCTGGTGTCGGGGAAAGAGGAAATGAGCCGAATGGTAATTTACGAAGATTGTAAAATACCGCCTGCAAGTAAAGAAACAGTGAAACCCCACTATTTTACACGCCCTATCCCTTACTGTACCGACTGCCAGTTGTCTGTTTCAAGGAGGTAGTATTTATGGTCGTGCTTATCAACGAAACGACCGCCAGCAACCCTAACCACGCCAATTGGATGAACCCATTGGATTTTTTGGGAAACGTATCTTTCGGCTGTCGCGTTGTAAAGGAGGAAGTTTGGGCACGACAGCAGTGTAAAAATGTCGCGTGGCCATGCGGAAATGGCGCCACGATGCTGCTGATCAGCGTCGGCTCGATGATCGACAAAAGGGTTCAATCGTGGCGCATGCGGACATGGCGCATTTGTGCTAATGATCAGCGTCAGCCTGAAGATCGCTTTCTTCAGCTAAAGGGTTCGTGATCAGATGAGGCTCTTACGTCCTCTTTCAAGAGCACCAGCATGACTTGCTACCAACGATCGATTGAGAGTCACAGCGCTGAGCGCTCCTTGATGGAAATGGGACGCGACTCTCCAACAGAATGCTTCGCACCCTCATGCGCCAGGACGCAAACTCAGCAGCTGTGGGGTAATTTTTCGACCGACCCATTGTTTCTGGCTCGAATCGATCCAGAAGTCCAGAGAGTCTCTCCACAGTGAAGAGACCGACGAAATGGTCTCTTCGCCATAGATACTGTAGTCAATCAAAGTGAAAGAGAATGAGCGAGAGGGACCACTTCTCCGTTTTCGGATTTCAAGGGAAGCAGCCTGAATCAGTCTGCGTCATGCTGACCATTCTAGGTGCCATTGTGTGGAATTGTCTAGAGTGGAGCCTGAGTCACTCCCACATCATGGGTGCACGATCGGACGCACTCATACAGTCCCAGCACGCAGTGAACTGTGCGAAAACCTCTATGGTTTATATGGCATCATTGTTGCGGCGTCGCTCAGTGGCATGGTTACAGCCAGAGCAGCGTCGCGCATTGGCATTGCTTCACGACTGGGGAGAGAGAGCGGCGAAACTGCTCCATTCGGTTCGCTTGACTTTTGCTTCGAGAAAACACCCACAGAGAAACCAAAAAAACAGAGCGACGACCACCAGCTGACGAAAGAAAATTTCCCCTACCCCGCAACCCATCCGTTACTGGCCAGCAGGCCAGTTCGCTTGCTCAGCAGCAGTGGTTGACTGTGTAATTTTCCGTTAGGAATTTATTTCGGGAAGTTTCCTCTCCCTTGCTCCCCTCCCGTTCAGGTCGCCTTTGAGCTCTCGGGCTCGCTCTCACGGCTCATTTCTCTTCATCACACAGGTGAAGGAAGGACATACCTCGAGCGACAGCAAGCGAGAGGAAGGCGCCTTCTTGAGAACAGGGGACCCCCGCTTGTTCATTCAGGCTCTCACGCCGTCCGTCGGAGGCTCCCTCCAAGACTCTCCATCTTCTCTCCTCACTCACACCGCGAGAACAGGGACCCGTAAGCTTCAATGGTCTCGGCGGCCCACATTGTGGCTGCCGTGGCCGAGATCATCGGCGGTCTCTCGCTCGCGTTTGGCGGCTGGTCGCCGCTCTCGATCGGCGCTCGCTCGCTCTTCTCGACCACGCAGTTCCTCTCAGGCTTTGGCATGTACGTTGTGCTCCTCCTTTCTTCCTCCATGAAGATGGATACTCACCTTTTGTCATTACCTTTCTAGTGGCTTTGGCTTGGCGTTTGCGGCGATTGTGAATCTAGCGTCGTCGACCAATGAATGGATCGCGCTCGGTGCCGCGGCTGGCGCCGGTCTTCTGGTCGGTGCGATCATTGGCTTCATCACGGCCGCGGGTCCGTTCCTTTTGCTGCTCGCGACTGGTGCGATCGTTGCGCCGTACCTCTTGCTCATTGACGCCTACGATGGTCTCGGCGTCTTCCCCGCCGACAACAAGCTCGCGCGCCAAGAGTTTGTGATCGCGTTCATGATTATCTTCTTGCTCGTGTGCTCGTCGCGATCCAAGACGAGCGACCTCGAGAACCACCGGTTCAAGTACATCATTTTCACGGGCCTGGTCGGCGGCTGGCTCCTGGCGGATGGTGTGTCCCAGTTTATTGCCACGACGACGCTCTCGACGGTCGCTGTGCGCAGCTTCCAGGACGGCGGCAAGGCCGCGGTCGACGACCTCGATGCATCGGCGCAGCTGCTCATGTTTCTTGTTTGGGGCGGTGGGTGTCTCCTGGGCGTGCTCAACCAAATGGCCATGCGCTGGGGTCTCATCTGCTACAACCGTGTGGGCAGCCACGCGAACCTGGGCCCTGTCGAGGAGAACCTCCCCGAGTTGCCCACGGGTGCGACCCTCGCGGCGCAGCTGCCCGCGGAACGCGTGCGGCTCGTGTGCGAGAACTGCTTTGCCACGGTCCCGGCCGGCACGGCCTTCTGTACCGAGTGTGGCGAGGCCATGCCCGGCGACGATGCCGACCCGAACATTTCCATCTCGCAGGCGCAGATGCCGTCGGTCGCCATGAACTCGACGAACAAGGCCCCCGAGCGGTGGCAGCCGATCCCGAACCGCGCGTACGTCTCGACGACGTCGTTTGTGGACCCGAAGCTTGCCCACCAGAGTTTCAGTGCCAAGGACGGCGGCCGCTCGATCCGCTTTATGGACGGCGGTGTCCAGGACCCGGATGGCAAGATGCGCAACTACAACGACTCGATAGCCGGTGGTGGAAACCGCCCCAACAACTACTACGAGCCGTCGTTCCGGTCGTTTGCCATGTCGACGTACTCTATCGCGAACCGCGCGGCCGAGCCCGTCGAGACGCCCAACATTCGAAAGTACAAGATTTCGGGCACGGGCTTTTTCCACTTGGTCTACTTCCTCTCGGGTATCGCCGGTGTCGTGTGGCTCTACTTTTTGGTCGGCTTTTACCCGCGTGAGTACGCGTGCACGCCGTCGGCACCGACGCTGCCGTGTGCGCTGCTCGAGCCGTCGGTCGTCAAATCGGGGCAGTGCTACGATTCCAAGCTCAACTTCGATGTCACGACGAGCCAGGGATACTGTATCCGCGACACGCCCATTGGCAACTGGATCATGTACATGCTCATGGTCTTTTCCGAGTTCCTCAACTTCTTCCTGGGTCTGCTTTTCAACTTCTCGATGTGGCGTCCGATCCGTCGTGGTGCTCGCTTCCTGAACGACTTCAAGCCGCCGGTCCCGAAGGAGCAGTGGCCGACCGTCGATATCTTCTTGTGTCACTACATGGAACCGGTCACGGATAGTATGGCGACCCTCAAGAACTGTTTGGCGATGCAGTACCCGCCAGAGCTGCTCCACATCTTTATCCTGGATGATGGTTACACCAAGTCGGTCTGGGACGCGAACAACCACTTCAAGGTCACTGTCAACACCAAGGTCATTGAGTTTGCCGGTGATTTGCGTGGCGAGCTTGCGCGTGTCATGCACGAGCGTATCGTCGGTCCGGTCACGGATGATGCCTCGCTCAAGTCGTGGCGTCGCCAGCACTCGTCGGTTCGCGAGCTCCGCAAGGAAGGCGGCAAGGGCGTGCAGCGTCGTGACTGTGCCGTTGGCTCGCTGTCGGATGACTACGACTACCGTGACCGTGGCATCCCGCGTGTGACGTTTATTGGTCGCATGAAGCCCGAAGTGCATCACTCGAAGGCCGGTAACATTAACAATGCGCTCTTCAACGAAGGCGCGGCCGGCAAGTACCTGCTCATTCTCGATAACGATATGAAGCCGCATCCGAAGTTCCTGCTCGCGGTTATGCCGTTCTTCTTCTCGGAAGGTGAGGCCGTCGACGGCGGTGGTCGCCAGTACTCGGACGACATTTCGTGGAACCAGGTCTCGTACGTTCAGACGCCGCAGTATTTCGAAGACTG
Organism: Pythium phragmitis; assembly: GCA_023335925.1. Taxonomy (NCBI): domain Eukaryota; phylum Oomycota; class Peronosporomycetes; order Pythiales; family Pythiaceae; genus Pythium; species Pythium phragmitis. The sequence continues at coordinate 1,713 of JAADVZ010000817.1, read as the reverse complement.
TGAGCAGCTCACGGTCATGGGCGATCCGTGTGGCCACAAGAACACGATTTTCTTCGACGCTGTGCAGTGTGGTCGTGACGGATTCGACTCGGCCGCTTTCGCCGGTACCAATGCCGTCTTCCGTCGCCAGGCGTTCGACTCAATTGGTGGTATCCAGTACGGTACCCAGACGGAAGATGCCTTTACCGGTAACATTCTCCACACGGCTGGTTGGGACTCGGTCTACTTCCGCAAGGATTTCGAGGGCGATGCCAAGGACCGCATTCGCTTGTGTGAAGGCGCTATTCCCGAAACGGTCGCCGCCTCGATGGGTCAGAAGAAGCGTTGGGCCAAGGGTGCCGTGCAGATTCTGCTCATGAAGAATGAATCGGAAGTCGACCCGGACTGGCGTCCGCCGCGTGTGCCTGCTCCGGACCCGAAGCCATCGCTCGCGTTCCCGCGCAAGATGTTTTTCATGGACTCCGTGCTCTACCCGTTCGGTTCGATCCCGGCGCTGTGTTACGTGACGATTGCCGTCTACTACTTGTGCACGGGTGACTCGCCGTTCTACGCGCGTGGTCTCACGTTCATCTACTCGTTCTTGCCGCTCATGCTTGTGCGATGGATGCTGAACCTGTTGGCCAACCGTGCCGTCGACAACAACGATGTGTGGCGTGCCCAGCAGACGTGGTTTTCGTACGCGTTCATTACGATGCTTGCCATTGGCGAGGCCTTCCAGGCGCGACTCACGGGCAAGGAGTCTTCGTGGACCAACACGGGTGCTGGTCAGAAGACTTCGTGGTTCGAGATTCCGAACGTGCTCATGTTTTTCACGCTTGGCGTGAGTCAGTTTGTCGCCTTCATGCGGTTCATGCAGTACGAGAACGCTACGACGCCGTGGAACTACTTCTCGGCCATGTTTTTCGGCTTCTGGATTATGGCGCAGTACTACCCCATGGTCAAGATGAGTATCACCGAGTACTGTGGTTGGGACCACACGTCGGCGACGTTCCAGGCCAACGTCTTTGGCTCGCTTCTGCTCGTGCTCATTGTCGTGTTCGTGCAGCTTTGGCAGCTGTACTTCACGGCCAACTTGGCGGTCGCGCGTGGCGAGACGTCATCGGCTGCGGCGACTTAGGACCCTTTGACACGACGAGTTTCTGTGCCGCCGTCGAACGAAGGATCCCCCTCTTCATCAAGTTTGGCGCGGCGAGTTGGACATCACAACACCAACTACCTCTCTACCCTACGGGGATCTGGATGTAGACGTCGGGAGGTTTTCCCTCTCTCCAGACTATCGAGACCCCTCTTTGCTTACGCCCCCTTCATACATTACTCTTCTTGTAATCATTTGAACCACCTCTCTTTCATTTCTCTGTGGTCGGACTGACAGGGTCGTGAAGACACAAAGTGCTACAAATTGTACGTAGGTGCGTACTGCAGTGGACTTGATTATCTTGAAAGGAAGTGCGTGGTTTTTCAAGAGGTCCATTATTAGTATTCAGATTACGAAGTCAAGAGCCTAGGATCTCTTTGATACTGATTCCCTTTACACGAGCGTGAACGTCTGTTCCGAGGTCGACCAGTTTTTCGTGTCCAAGCGGATATTAGGCGTCGAGAACGTGACCACTGCCTTGTACGTGCCGGCCGGCTGCCCCGTGAAGTTGACTCCCGTGAACTTGTCACGGAACTGGACCAGCTCCTGCCCGTCGCTCTTCAGCCACTTGACCGAGT
>JAADVZ010000816.1:0-14167 GCA_023335925.1 Pythium phragmitis | reverse complement strand
GGCGTTGTTGTAGGTGGCGGGCGTGTGGTTGTTGGCGGAGGTGGCGTTGGCGTTGGCGTTGGCGGTGGAGTCGTTGTTGGTGGAGGAGCCGTTGTCGTCGGTGGTGGAGGCGGCGGCGACGTCTCGTTGGCGATACTGCCCGCGCTCTCGACGTCTCCGACATTTACGACGTCACTGTATCCGTGCGTCCTCATGATGAAACACGCGACCACGAGCGCGACCACGAGCGCCGTTCGTCGCATGGCACGGCGGCATCGCACCAACGGCATTTCCATGGCAGATAAAAATGATCCTTCTTGTGCCGGAAGGGGGGACTATGAAGAAGTGAGTCCGTGAGAAACGAAGAGCGGCGTCCACAACGGTTTTAGGTACAGTATTGGGGCCAGAGTAGCAGCCGCGCCGGCCAAATTTGACGTGTCCCACGAACCCACACTCCAGAATTGGAGTGAGCCAGCCATCTCAGTTTTTGTCTTCATTAGAGACCCATTGGCTGTGGTTGCGTCCAAAGATCTCTCTCCCACGAATGAAAGCGCAGTTGGGTGGCGGTTCAGCTGCTCCGTCAAGTTGGCACCTGCAATTCGTGCATAAACGGATGTGAATGATTGTTCACGAGTCCGTTTTGGGTCCAGTTTCCTCGGGATTCAAATCCAGAGAAGCACTGAAGAAGAGGGAGCGGAGCGGCGCGACTCGTCCCAGGATAGAATCCAGAGCAAGATTGATCCAACATTGCTGAAAGGAAGCGCGCGCGACCACTCGCGGCTCACGTTGGCTCGATTCATGCCCGCAAGGAGGTGACTTGTCGCGACTGTCCTATTCCGCAGTCCCGCTGGTCGATGACCATTTGGATTTCTTGCCACGTGTGGCGTCTCGTCTCCTGCTGAGGAGACGAGACGAGAGAGCTGTATCAAGCCCTACCGGTACTGCACCGGTATTCGTATCACAGCGAAGCTGTGTGGCAAACGCTGCGCGTTGGGAGACCCGACCCACAAGAAGCACGTACTTCAATATGCAGTCTGTGCATCACGCATGGTTCGACCTCCGAGGATAACGAAGCGGAATAACGGCGGTTGCTGGACCCCACTGAGTGACGGTACTGAATTGGTGCCACTGAATTCTGTTTGCCACTGGCAGATATCGTGGTGCACTCTATCCATACCGGTAGATGTATGACTCTGAAGAGTGCACTGTGATATTTGAGGCGCAAACTGAAGGCTCCAATCACAAGGAGAAAGGTGGCTTTCCCGGAGGGACATCATGTACATATCGCTCACTCACACACCGCACGACAGTCCAAGAAAGCTGATAAAGCTGCTCTTCAGAACCATCAAGTTCTCCAGCGAGCTGCTTACGAACGGACACACAGTACCTACATGCACCATTGTACTGTTGGCGCGCATGCAGCCGCGACAACGCAAAGGCGCACAAAAAGACGGACCCAGATTCGCCCGCGTGGCCATTTGCCAATCCGACCGGAGAGTCTTCTTCCTTGTCTACTGAGGAGACAGTGACACGTTCGACGGATCGGATCGGATCGGGCCCCGATCATGTGGTGATCATTATCGGGCTAAGGCTCTCATGGATTCAACTGTCCTGTCTTGTTTGTATCCATAAATCTACAGTTCACACCATGCCTGTTCAAGGCTGCGTCAGCTGTGGTGACTCACCACACTCCCGACAAGAGCACATGTCTTGTGTGGGCCACTTCCTCAGTTGAGACTGTACCTCTTCGAATGAACGACCGCTGCCAGTATTCCCATATGGCATTCGAATAAAGAGGTACCTTTCAACCATCTACACCCCGAATTTGATATCAGCAATACTATACGCATGACCACGATATGGATTTCAAGAGGTTCCCTCGGAGATCCAATAAACAGAATGCTGATGCGCTCACCCGAGGTGCACACTTGAATGCACTGAACACTGCGGAAGACCACTCTTCTTGGTCTTGCCCGCTCGGCGCCGACATAAGGACAAGTCGCGCGTTCCGCAAGTTGCTCAGAATCGCACCCACCATCTCGGGCAGAAGTGGAGGGCCGCCGGCGGTGTGAACACCCACATACGGCCGACCCCGTACTTGAGAGGATTGCCCGTCCCACCCACAATGGCTCGGCGCGAACGGATATCTCTTCGCTGCAGGGACGTTCTCGTGCTGCTGGTGGCGTTGGCGTGCGTGGAGACGACTGCCACGAGGTATGATCTTCCGTCGCAGTTCTACAAGGCCGCGCAGAAACCCGACAAGAAGCTGAAGGCGCTAGCTTTCCAGCCGTCGCCGCTGCCCGAGAGCGTCACGAGGCGCCTTCGAGGCATTCCGTTCGAGAATCTCTCCATACCGCTCCAACACGCGCTTCTCTGGGATGTCGGACTGGTGGCGACGGCCGACAACACGTACGTGCAGATCAAGGTGCCGTGCAACGACAACAAAACGGCGCCACCGGGAATGAACGAAATCTTCTTGACGCGCGATACAGTTTTGGATCCGAAAAAAGGCAACTGCGAACTCGTGTCGTGCAACGCGCTCTCCCAACACGCTGCGTTCAGCAACTGCTCGTTTGCGAGTATCGAACGGCAGACGAAATGCGGCATCCTGGACACCGTGAACACACTTTCATCGAATCCGTTTTGGATGGAGGACGGCGAGCTCGACACGGAGACGTTCATCCGTGTCTACCGGAAAGAGCAAACCAGCAGAGCGCTTCCACGGAACACGTCGTCGTCGTCATCCTCGTCGGATCTGGACAGCACAGTTGGCTCAGGTGGGAAGACCACGACGCTGTATACGATCATCGAGAAGGACGGGCTCAATGTCAAAGACTACATCAAGAGCTGCCCCAACAAGCCGACGTTCATCATCCCGTGTCGCCAGATCACAGCTGAGACGGCAAGCTTGTGGTGTGATCCGACACCGGGCCAGTTTGTGGATCTCTGGATCAGCCAGGAGCTCGCGCAAAGAAACAGCCAAAAGGTGACCAAACACGATGAGATCATCATCACGGTCTTCGTCTGTCTCTTTGGCCTGGCTACCGTAGTCGCTATCGGCCTTGGCGCCATTCTGTGGCGCAGGCGGCAACGCGGCAAAGGCTCGCTGTCCAGTGGTGCCGGTGTGAGTGGCATGCTCGGCTCGTCCGAGCTGATGGACCACGACATGCTCTTGACGCACCACCACCACTTACTCACGAGCGATGGATCGGAGCACAACACCCACCACACGGGCTTCTTCAACGAGACCCACGTGGCGGCGTTGTCGCCTGCTGAGCTCGACAAGATCAACGCCCAGTTCTGCGAACGCTCCGTTGATCTCGCGGAATTCTGCGACGACCACGAGCTCACGATGAAGCGGATCCCGTACACGAGCCTCCAATATTTGACGCTGATTGCCCGTGGGGCAAACGGCGAAGTGTGGCGCGGCGAGTACGGCAGCCAGGACGTCGCGATCAAGCGCATGCTCCGTGAAAAGCAGACAGAGATCATGTCCATGGAGTTGTTTGCGCGCGAGATTCGGCTGGCGTCGACGTTGGAGCACCCGAATATCGTGCGCTTCATCGGTCTCTCGTGGCGCTCGCTGTCGGAAATGTGCATGGTCTCGGAGTTTATGCCGTCCGGTGATCTCGCGCATTATTTATTGTCCAAGGAGAGCCGCAACCTGAGCTGGCCCAACGAGAAGATGACGCTTGCGCTCGATATTGCCAACGCGCTGGTGTATCTCCACTCGCTCATGCCCGTGATCATCCACCGAGACTTCAAGTCGCTCAATATCCTGCTCAATGAGAACCTCGACGCCAAGCTCAGTGACTTTGGACTCAGCCGCGAGCGATCCTTTGAAGAAACCATGACCAGCGGAGTCGGTACGCTGCTGTGGACTGCGCCAGAAGTATTGCGTGGCGACCGCTACACCGAAAAGGCCGATATCTATTCGTACGGCATCGTACTTTCTGAGCTCGACACGTGCCTACCGCCTTACTCGCTGAACGAGGAAGTCACACGGTCCAAGCAGAAGAGTATGCAACTGCTACCGCTGATCCGCACTGGCCAGATCAAGCCACAGTTTCGCGAGGACGTGCCCCCCGCGCTGTACGACCTCGCCCAGGCGTGTCTCGACTATGTGCCCGAGAAGCGTCCAAACGCCATGCAGATCGTTTACATTCTGCGTTCGAGGATCATGCCAACACTCTCGTAGGAGACTCCGATACAGTATGCTCTCCACTCTGGGGAGAGCAGTGTAGATAAACATATATTCTCGTGTCATTCCCATCTGAGTTACACTGACTGATAGATGGCTACAAACTAATTGGTAAATTCGGCTAGCCTAGTTTATGGTCCAGCGACCAAAGAAAGCCAGTGACTAACTAGTGCCCTTTTCTTGTGTGTTTGGATGCTCATGACACCCATCGACCTCCATAAAGACATATAGAATAGGTCAAATCAATGACCGCTCCACCCAACTTCGCTGCATCTACTGTCGGACACAGACCTCTGCAACCTTATTTTGACTGATCGGATGGCTCTGAGCAGATCCCTTCCCCATGTGGTCGGTCAATTCCCTTCCACAAGCTCCCAACGTTGGTTCAACCCCCATACCATTCGACGCCACCACGCTGCGTGATTTACGCGCGTGTCCGTGGGGACGCCTTCCGCATTGCCAACTGCTCGTCCGCCATGAGCGTATTCATCCCGCCCGCCGTCGCACCAGCAGTGCCATCCGCCGCGAATGGCTTTCTAAACACGCCCTCCGCGCCTCTGGTGGCGCCTTCCGCGATTACACCGTCCATCACGACCATTCCGCCTTCGGCCTCGCCTGCTCCTACTAGGACAACCTATGCGCCGTCGATCACGACCATCCCGCCGTCGGCCTCTCCTGCTCCCACACCCTCCACGCCGTCGATCAAGGACATCATGCCGTCCGCCTTCACACCGGCGCCCACTTCCGGCTTGGCGTTCTCGCCGTCCTTGACCGCCGATGGTGCGTGTTACAGTCTTTCTGCTTCTTTCCGTCAGCCTTTTGCCTCTTGATGGTTTCTAACACTCTTCTTTGCACCGAAATCATCAGCCACGTTCGACTCGACCTTCAAGGCCGTGTCCACAACGTTAACCATCATCCCGATCATCTTTGGCATCATTCTGTTCATCATCATCGCCATCATCCTCTCGTGCTACTGCCGCAGCCAGCGCATCAAGCGCGAAAACGCCGAGCAGGCCGCACGCTCGCTGGAGCAGCGTCAGCAGCGAGAAGAACAGCTCCGTGCCGACCGGCAGCTCACGCCAGCTCTGCAGCATGTCCTGCTCGTCTCGCCCACGGCGCCGACCTACAATTCGTCGCTGGGCACCCATAGCTCCCTACCACTTGCCGTCGCCGTGCCGAGCGCGCCGACGGCTGATCTGGATGAAGCGCAAATGGCCTACGAAATTGCGCTGCAGCAGCGGGAGTTGGATCGATACAAGCCCGCGCCGGTGAGAGACATCGAGCCTTTGGCTGCTCAGCGGTACACCCCAGCAGCAGCTCCAGCTCCGCCGCCTCCACCGCCTCAGCCATGGGCAGAGCCCCAACCTCAGCCTCAGCCTCAGCAGCAACCACAGCAGCAGCCCTGGGACGATCCGATCTTCGTGGCTTCACGGATCCCGATGGATTTGTTATACACGCATTCGTTAATCAGCAGCGGCGGCTTTGGTGAGGTCTACAAAGGCACGTACCGTGGCGAGACCGTCGCCCTGAAGAAGCTTCTGCCCGGGACCCGCCGCGACCTCAAGCAGATCGCGGGCTTTTTTAGCGAGATCAAGCTCACAGCCTCGATGGAGCATGAACGGATTGTACGGTACATTGGCGTCGCGTGGGACGCGCTGAGCGATGTCTGTGTTGTGACCGAATTCATGGAGGGCGGTGATCTGCGGGCCGCAGTGACTGCGTTCGACACGATCGAGCATCGCCCTCAGGGTTTTGACAAGCAAAAGGCCACACTGGCGGTCCACGTGTGCCACGCACTGACGTATATGCACTCGCTGCAGCCAGTCATGCTCCACCGCGATCTCAAGTCGAGAAACATTCTGCTGGACAAGACCCAGTGGAGTGCCAAGCTCACCGACTTTGGCGTCTCGCGGGAACGCAGCGACCAGACCATGACTGCGGCCGTGGGCACGATTCTGTGGATGGCGCCCGAGGTCATGGCCGGCGATCGGTACGACGATAAGGCCGACATTTTCTCGTTCGGCATTGTGCTATCCGAATTGGATACCCACGCGATGCCGTACGCCGATATCAAGGCCCGTATGGTGAACGACAACGGACGCCCCCTTCCGGAGACGGCGCTGATCCAGCGGATCATGTCGGGCCGTGTGACCGTGTCGTTCTCACAGGCACTGCGAGCGGATATCCGAGCGCTCGCGGAGTCGTGCGTCGCTCTGGACCCCGAGAAACGACCCACGGCAGCGCAGCTGCTGTACGAGCTCCACAAGATCATGAACTCGCTGTGAGCATGATGCAGAGATCATCTGGATCTCTCCCTCCGCATTGCTCCCTTTTTTGTAAGGATACTGTAAGGTTGCGCTAAATCGTAGTGACAGTTCGCCGCCGGTTCCTTTAGGTGGCGCTGTTCAGGATCTTCGTCTTACGTTGCGTCCTTAGGATCATGGAATGATGGGATGGTGAGGTGCGATATCACTCGCCTCTCAGTCGAGTTACAGTAACATAGAATCGGTGTCGCGGATGTAGCCAACTCCACTGTCGAACGCTGTCCAGTTCACTTGGGCACAGAATTTTAATCTAATGTTGTGCGACTAAAAGATTTCAATCCATAACTCGTAGAAAAACATACTTGGATTCCTTTCATCAATCATCTCGAAGCAAAGGATAGGAAGATTTCTTGCATGAATCCGTATCCTGCCTAATATGATACTGACGGATAGAAAGTACAGGTACATCACCCCTCTGTCCGCTTTCCATTTTGTGTCACACGCTGCACTTCTTGGGCAGTGGCGTCTCTGAATCAGCGAGCAGCGTCATCATTATCAATCTCTCCTCGTGCAACTCAGATCCTGCTGATATCCTCTGGTCGCGTCTCCTCGTGGAGCCTAAATAACATCCAGCATGTCGTGGGAAGCTGGGGACGCCGTGGAGTACGTCATTTACGCCGGGATGGCCTGCTCCGCGCTCGTCATCTTCTACCGAGTGGGCCATGCACTGCGGCTATGGTGCACCGGAGAAGAAACAGAGGTGGTGGAGACGGCGCAAGGCCACCAGCAAGTAGTCGTCGATATCCACGTGCCATCCACGCCACAGAACGTACCGCTTGCACGGCTAGTCCCTCCCACAGTTGCAGCGACCGCGCCGCCACTCAGTCCACAACAGTTCACCCACCCGTACGCGTTATATGAAGGGATCCCCACGGCAAATGATGCCGCGCTGGCACGAGGGCTTCAACAGCAGGAAATCGACCGCGCTGCTCAGCTGCGACACTATTGAACACTCATCGAGCCAAGCCCACTTGATTAGTACATGCGCTCTACAAGAGAGGCGTTCAACGCCAGCAGCAAGACACACCGCCTTGGCACTTGCGCCTCAAACCCATCTCTCGGATTCGATCGACCGGATCCCCCACGAGCTGAGCCGAAAGGCTCTGCTGGAGAGACTGGTGAGCAGATCAGGCACGACGGACTGCTATGGCCACTCAGCCTGCATGAGACTCCGTAGGCAGCCTTGCCGACGCTGTGCATCAACTGCGTAGATTTAGTGCCAAGCTGGTCGACTTCATTTGGAACTAATAGAATTGTTCAGAACGTTTGTACTGTATCATACCATCCATCGTGTCGAGGCCAGAAGGCCGACAGCTTGCAGGAGCTGTGGAGAGACTCACGGCAAACTCTTGCTGCTCCAGTCCCAAACCCAACCAAGTGCCGGTACATCAGTGGGCAGTATCGTCATCACCATTGGTCAAGTTGGCCCATAATCATTTTGATTCATGATGACATGATGTTGATGGAAGCGAGAACAGGACGGGCAGACAGTTCAATGCACAAAGTTTCATGATGCAAAGAATGTCCAAGATCGGCCATCAAACCTCTGTGATCGTATATATCATCAATGGCGTGATATATAACACGACAGAGGTTCTGCGTGACCCTTTGGGAACTCCTTGTACCGTGCAAGTGGATCTGTCATTGTTATTATTGTGGCGCATGGAAATTCACTGTATAATCCGGTAAGAAAAGTGCCACCGCTACTAAAGTTGAAATACGGTTTCCTGGAGGGAATCCTGTCCGTCGATTCCTTGGCAGCTCACTTTGGATTTTGCCAGCTACTTCACAAACCAACTTCGCCTCGAAGCCTCAAGCCTAACTGACTCAAAACATCATGAAGACCTTTCGCACCATCGTTGCCGTCGTCGCTCTTTTCGCGTTCGCTCAAATCCAAGCCGAGACCCCGGCGCTGCGTGGCCCCGACGCGAGCGAGGCTGTGGCGGAAATACCCACCGCTCAGTCGACCAACAACACCTTGCGCAGCGTGCCCAGTCAGTGGTGCAGCTGGCGCCCGCGTGGCTGCAGTCAATAAGTAATGAACAAGATGCACCCAAAGAGAAGCAGTGACTAAATCGAACACGCTAACAGTTGTACTTCGGTATTTCTTCTCCCACATTTGTCTCCTTCTTCGAGGTGCCATACGACAGAACCACTGGGAAATCAGTACGCGTCATGGTCAAGGCGTGTGGTGGTACGACTAGCAATTTCACATGAAGCGCTACCTACTACTACTAGTATCCGGGACGCCGAGTTGGGGTAGAACACAGTTTAGCACACAGTAGTTCTACAGTGCTAGAGTAGCAGAAGATAAGTTCACACTAATGTGAATCAGTTGACCCCACAGTTTAGCACGCCTGTAGACACTGAATCTTGTGCAGTGTACTCTGACGGCACTTTCGCGGGTAACGATCAAGACTATATGTAGGTCTTGTGGAGGCCATGCAACACAACCCACCCCACCAGCAAGCCTTCGCCCACGTCCACGTACACCCTCGCCACAAAGCACCCCGCATACACGGCTACGTTCCCCCATCGCCACAAATTGAAAAGGTTCGCGCGAGCAGGTAGTCGAGCGCGATTGACGTTGAACAAAACCGATTGCCACTAAGAGTTTCTCGCAAATACCGGTACCGGTACCGGTATCAGCAATAGTGAGCAGAACTCGATTGCTGATGTTATCTGCAGTAGATATTCTCCAAGTGGAGAACGTGGCGGTGGGAACGGAGACTAGCCTCCAGCCCGCTATTAGCGAGCCGCAATAGAGTTCTAACAGCGAGTCGAGTGCCGATTTGAACGACCACGAGAGCGACGCGGGTGGTTCCGCCAACCTAAAGTTACGAACAGAGTTCTGAATGTGATAGACATTGATGTTACTTCATTACGTATGGCATCTGGAAGCCTTGCATCTTGGAGCCTTGCGTTATGACTCGAAACAAGCTTACGACAGTTGTTGATGCCTGCTCACGCGCGTGGGATGCAATCGTACGGCCACTTCGGGCAGTAAATCATCTTGCCAGACTGGTTGGCGTCGACAGCGTTGGGCGCATTCTTGGTCTCGTCGAGGCCACGCAATGCTGGGGTCTCGGCTTGGACTTGGGTGAGGGCGACGAACGCGACGGCGGCAATGATCGTACGAAAGCTCTTCATGGTTTGGGGCGGAGCAGAGGCTTGGAGACGGGGGAGAGGCTGACCCGAGAGGCTGCTAGCAAATTGCAGTGTGAGCTGTGGAGGCAATGGGGGACAAACTTGAGCTTCTAAGAGGCAACCATCAGGCCCAGCAGTGTGGGTGAAGTTTCAGGTGGGCGGTCATGACTCATGGAGACCCATGGGCATGAAATGCTGCAACTTGAGCGCGGAGAGCACAGTGCACTTTTACGCCCAAGGGAACTCACGAGATGTGATGAAGAGCGTTCTATTCTCCTTCCCGGATGTGTTCAAGGTCACGGATAGGTAAATTTGTTCCAGTTCAGCGCGACAGAATACAACAATCCTCACAGTGTATTTGTTTAAAGAATAAACATTACGGTTTATCAGAATTATGGAACTATTATATATAACAGGTAACAAGAAGTGTGGTAGCGCTAGAAACAAAAACGTTCTTTTTCTTGCGGGAAATCGGACTGCGAGACGGTGCCTTGTGTTCTCAAATCAGTCTTGTCGACTCGCCAGCGAATTGCCGCCTCGGGTTCTTCTGTACACAGAACAGTAACGTTATCCGCCAATTTTCGTCACTATACTGTACATCCTGTTGACCGCCGGGCCTCTGGTCTTCCACCTGAATTATTCACGCAGTTTTCTGTATCATTGGATTGGGACGAAGCCGGTCAAAGAGAAAGTGTGATCATACTATAATAGCACGGGAGGTTTGTGTCATATTGCTCGTTGACGGGAGCGAGTGGGTGCGAATCGCGTGAATATAGCAAAACCACGCGGGGTGACCACATCAACAGTACTGTAGTGCCGGGGCCGGAGGGAATGGTGGTCAAGTTCACGTTCAAGTTCACGAGATGAGATGGCCGTCGCAGTGAGGGTCTCAGTGAGTGAGAGCCTCACTCCCATTGATCCCTGCCCAAAACGCACAGAATCAGCAAGTTACTTTGTACCACGATGCAAAGTGGCGCCCGCGAGCTCCACGTCCGCCAGTCGAGATACTGAGCGAGGTACTGGTCGAGACTGTTCGTTCTGATTTGCGGGAACAAAGACTCGAAGGCTACACCTTGTGCCCGCTCCACGTGTCGTATATGGACTGTCGTCACTACAGCCCACGACCTGATCAGCTCGAAGCTGATCGCTCTGATTTGGGCTACACACTGCTTGCTCAATGAAAAATTGATGATTGCGATCATCTCATGAAAATTTTCGGCAGTCTTGCCAAAATCATTTGGCCGAGACGAGCCACTAGGTTTGCTACCCGACGCTCGCGCAAACAAACGCGTGCACAGCAAGGTAATTAATTGCCTGTTGTTTAGGGTGCCGTCGTGTCCTTCCATCTCTGGATTTGTAGTGTGTGGTGTATTAGTTACTTAGAACCCGACAACCCATGGACAGGAAGCGCTAGCCTCCTGCCGGGAAGAAATACAAAATACACTGGCTAGATTACCACATCTGCATAGACCGAATGACTTGGTGATGACAGGTGCTAGGGAAATCAATCGTTCAGAGTCGCCGCCCTGTCGGGGCTTCGACACGAAAGGAGAAGTCGCTCCGCCCATGACCTGCAGTCGTTTGCGAGGAAGAGGTAGAGGGATGTGAGCTCCTCTCTTGAATCCTGCGCAAGAGCTTGTACGCTGCGTCGGGCATCCATCGCGATGTTCGCTTGCTTGTCGCCCGTTATATTTTGAGCGCGATAGTGGTGAGCCATCGTGTGGCGCGGGTAGCCGCTGCTGCTCGTTGAGCTTGAGTGTAGAGAGGCCGAAAAGAAAGGGCCTTGTGTGACTTGCGTCGTCGCATCCTGGATACCAGAGTCTGGATACCAAACGTGCTGCCTCGACCCGGGGCGTTTCAGCACCTCCGACGTCGAGCCGGGGATTATCGTACGGAAGGATTCCGCTTTTTGGCGTTTGTCTCGCCTCGGAGAAGGCATGCTTCATCTCCCAGGCATTTGATGTCATTTAATGGCCAGGGGTGCCTGGAGTCCTGTCGGTGGGCAACGAGATGAAACATATCACGCAAACGGAAAGTGAGAACGAGCACACTACGCGCGCCAGCGTTTTGACCGTCTTACTCTTCGCGGCAGTGAATGGTCAGCGGTCGCAGCAGAGCCACTAGTATGGTTCAACGCTCTCGAGATCTAGATTGATATGGACTGCGGCTGAGGTCTTAGCTAGGACTTGGGTGACCGAGTCAAGCGCGACAGGAGCGATACTCATATGGAAGCTCTTCATGATGGTTTTAGTCGGGAGGTGAAGGCTTGAACTTTGGAGGAAGATTGTATGGGAGGTGGGCTTTGAAGCCCGTGTCCAAGAGGCAAGTGATGTCCAACTTCAACATGGCGAGATGAGATGGGTTGATGCACGACCATCACTCTCAATTCGTTTATCGATACGAAGCCCCACTCCAGCGACTTGGAGCGTGAGATCTGAACGAGCTTCACGCAGTCACCGATCAATATAAGTGCGCCTCATCTACAGTAGAAACTGTTTTTTCGTAAGGGGTTCGTGCGGAAACGCACGGCCGAGAGGGACCGGTGCGGTGGTCATCCATCTTTACCCAGTCGTCTCGCACAACAAGATGGCCGATAAGGCAGCAAACTAAGCGATGGATGGAGGTGCAAGCTACCAAGCTCACGCGGCATCCGGTCGTCCGGAACTCGACGCACTGCGCGTCTGGCTCCACAACGATGTCCGACATTGGATCCTCACTCAAGAAACCACCCGCACGGCTGTATAGCAGGGGCGGGCGTAGACGGAGATGAGAGCAGGGCGGGACGAAGCATCACCAAGGCAGGCTGAACACCAGCTGTCTGATGTGAGTTAACGCCCGGTGAGACCGGCGACGTGAGCGCCGCGGGCCTCAGAGGTGATCATAGTTCAGTCTTACGGTAACTAATCACACCCCATCATCATCACCTTTACCCAGTCGGCGCCCAAGCAGCTATACATTGTAAACCGGCCCCGGCGGCTGTAGGACTCTAACAGAGACTTCCAATGGTACTCAATTCATCAGCAGCAGCAGCCATACACTGGAGCGTTGTCATGAGCAACTGATCAGATGCAAAAGACACCAGACAAACGGAATTCCAGAAATGCAATTAGTAGCACTTATGGATCAACATACAAAGCGGCAGATGCATGGCTCTGATCTTGCCAACAGCGACGGACTTAACTTCGTTAGAACGACCACAAACGCGTGGTTCCGTGCGTGCAACCTACTTTTTGTTGCAGTAAATCGGCCTGGAGGAGGGAGATCTTCTTTGGAGGTAGCTGGCAAGTTGCAAACTGAGCTGGATAAGAATTGATCGACGTAGTGCTCTAGAGCCTATGAGCAGGGAGAGAGCTCAGAGCGAGTGAAGTGTATTGGGAAGGCATATTGATGGTGATGACCTAGGCGTTTTCTTGTTTTCTCTCATTGCTCCTACAGCGTATTAGCCTATTCTCTTGAATATTCCCCGTTGTTTCTCCCACACGTGCACTCCATGCGTCGCCATCACCGGGACCGAGACTTAAAGCATGTAGAAGTATGTTATCATTGGATCCAGTAGCCCGAGACATATTAGGCCCCTCTCGAGTTTTCGATGATGGCGACGGTCCTGGAGACGACGACGAAGCCCTCTTCTCATCACTTTCATTTACATTGACCCTCGCGAACTGAACGATATATAATCCCGAACACTGATAGGCCCTATCAATGAGGTGCCGGAGATCGTGCGTTCTGCGCGAGTACTTCAGATCTTCCACTTTTGGCTTCTCGAACTGTGATCAGAGTGATGGTCATTGGATCCCGAACCCATCTCGTCATGTTGAAGTTGAAGACTACTTTCAAGAGTCCACACTGCACAATACAGTATTCCCCATGAAGCTGAAGTCTTTTACGCGCAATAAATGGTACCTAGTAGATTCAGAGACGGCCGTGAGGCCCTACAACACGAGAGAGAAGGGGCCGCGGCGACCGACAGCGTCGGTCAACCACGGGCGATGCTCAGGTGGACTGTGAGGCCACAATGTCCTGAGCGTACCGATGGATGCAGAACCTGAGAGCTGGCTCGGCAGACTGCAAAATACAGTATAGTAAGTATTAGGGTGTAGTGTACACTGAATGTCCTCAACAAGGTGAAAATTGAACACCGGCGGTCTCTCACGATGGCGAGTTATCCAGCGACTCAAAGGCTCACGGTGAACGGAGCCGCTTGACGATCGCTACCGACAAATTGGCTCCGCGCCACGAGGAGATGCGGGTCAACACAGTGCCACCCGGAGCATTGATCATCTGAGGGAATGGGAGATGCCTCGGCATATAATGGCATTGTGCATTGATTGCAGAGTGACATCTGCAGTCTTCTTACCACATTGATTGCTCAGAAGCACTTCCCAATTTGCGGCCAACCCCACAAGCGACCATTCAGCCTCCTCCAGCTTCTTCCACGTATTCCAGGGGTCGCCTTCGGGCGACTGTTCACGTGCCACCGGGACCGCTCGTTGCGACGATCTTGCAGGGAAGTCGC
>JAADVZ010000815.1:0-14172 GCA_023335925.1 Pythium phragmitis | reverse complement strand
TGAAGAGCATCAGATGTGCAATACTCTTTCGATATGGCTATTGGTCGCGTCTGGAGTAAACCACACCAATTTCTTTCGGCCTTGTGAAGTGCCTCTTGCACGACCCTGCAGGACCCCGGGGGCATCGCATTCTCCTCCCAGACCCGATAGACTACTCCTATGCGCTGCAGCATTCGCCTCGGCCAATTTCCGTTGGCGGTTTTGCCATTTTCCTCATGAATCAGGACGTTTTATGCACACTACAGGCTGTACAAGCGACAGGCACTAGACGAGAACAACATCGCTACATACAGTTATCAAGTCAAAATGGTGTGGTACACTCCAGACTCGACAGACTCGACCACTCAGACAGTCTGTTTCGCCATTAGGAGCAGTCAGACGAGACAACACCTCTATAAATAAGTAGAATCATATTGGTTGCCTTATACACTTTGCATGTTAAAGTAGTCTTACAAATACATTACCGTTCAATACACTGTTTTCGGTGGTGCTCCTGATCGCGAAACCGACTGTGTAGGGCAATAGTGCCGTTCATACTCGTTGAATGCCAGCGTCTCCGCCCCATCTCGGAGAGGCGCCGCGCAAGAGTCATCCGCTGTTGTGGACGAGAAGCCGCCCTTTTTATGAACGGTACCTCTTCGCCGCGAAGAAATTGGCGTTCAAAAACGAGGTTGCCACGTTGCTGATGGGTGAGGATATAGATCGCGCTTCTTGCAAGTAGTGTATCACGCAAGATATGCACTGCAGTTCACTGGAACGACCAATGATACTTAAACACGATGCAAAACAATACTGCGCAGTATTGATGGCGGCCAAGACAGCGCAGTTGCGGCTGTGGGTTGCTTTGAGGGGACACGAAACAGTCGATGACGGATCGGCTGGAGGTCATGTATCGACTCGACGATGGCGCGCATTCGCCGTTCCCCCATCCCAGAAACACGCTGCTCAGACTTTCTAAACGGCCGTTTCCTTGTCCAACTGATTTTAAAATACCCTAGACACGACATATATGGGTCTCTTTCAACGCTGTACAGTGTTGCGAGACCCACTGATCCTGCCTCCCTTCCATCGCAGATTCGAGGCAAGGGGAGCGAAATCTGTGTTGCGTAGAACCCAAAAATACAGTACTATAGCAGGCAACCGTTGTAGTACCGTAATGTACACAGTGTAATACAGTCCAACCAGCCTTGTACATTCATGTATGCACTACACAGACGAAGATCTCATGCACATGGTTTTGAGTTTGAGACAGGCCTGGCATGCATGGACGAGACTTTCTGATCGTGACAGCCAAGTTTATTCAACTTGGTGGGCAAGATCAGGCCAGTGATTTTGGTTGTGATTCTGTGTAAGCAACATCAACAGTTGATGCAAAATCTAGTTGCTCATCGACCTTCAATGTCGAAGATCTCCATTTTTAAACGCCTAACAATATGAATTTTGAATCGTGTTAAAATACGATTCGACTTCCGGATTGTTAAGCTGATCATGCTGCCAGGAGCCTTGAACTTTGTGAGGAAACCCTACAGACAGAGCTGGATCACAAAACAGAGCATATCAGTCATCCTCCTTTGGCTCGCAGCGCGGGCGGAGCAAGATCGATCACGACCCGAGCGCTCGCCTTATGAATGATCATCTGTGTTTTGAGGTTTTGAGGGTTTCGCGCAACCAGACAGCCGACCAATGAGTAAAATCGCTCAACAGGGGATAGTGGGCGCCTTGGTTGTGTGATTGTAAAGCATCCACGTTCCGCCGATACATCCTCAATTAACTTTGTACACACTCCCAATCTGCTCTTGATAATTTTTTTTGATGAGATTCTGTTCAATCATCCACAAAGCGAATTTCCTTGAGAACAGACCACCATGTGACTCAGATTCTGAGAGAGGGAACATCTCCTGGACTCCAGATAGTACAGGAGGAGATGAACTCCAGACTGGAGCTCCTCCACAGATGGCTGCACAAAGTACACGTAGTGACATGGCTGTTGCAGTACAGGCTGCACTGCGACATTGATGGGTGCCGCAGAGCATCTCGAACGCAATCACGCATCCATGTAGGGATTGTTGAAGCCGGAGGCCTACGAGCTACACGTATTACAATATTTCACTCCCGAATCGAGGCTCCGCCTAGTGCAGCGGCATTCAGGACACCCCATGCAGTGTCAGCCAGCCAGCAATAACTTGCTCACTCTGCAATTTTCCAGGTCAACACCACATCCTTCTCACTCAATACCAAGCCCACCATGAAGTTCCTCGCTCTCATCGTCGCTGCTCTCTGCGCCACCGTCGTCACCGCCGCGAACGACCAGAACACCAACCCGAGCAAGTGCATCGCCAACTGCCAGAGGCAGCCGCCGAGCGAGCGTCCGGCCTGCATCGCCGGATGCTAAGCGCCTGCCACGATGCGAACGTTACATGCAGACTCTGCAATGCAGAGTTCACGCTTCCGTAACGGCGTAAATGGCACTCCCGTCTATTCTCGTTCCGCTGTTTTGTTCTTAGTCTCGTTCAAGTCTCTCTACTCCTCTACCCCCTCCTTGGTCCGGAAGAATACTTGTACTTAGCACACGGCTGAGTCTCAACCTGTGCGATATTTGTGCACAGCTTGATCTGCGGAAACGGTTGACCCATGGCGATTCGCTGAGGGAGTGATCAAATGCAATTCTGTGTGGGAGCAACAACAAAATTCTCCACACCAGTCCTCTGCATACGGATATAGTCCATACGGCTTGAATGCTTCGTCTGGGCGTTGCGACAATTCCCCCATAAGAACACGCGGTACACCGAATCCCATGATCCCACAATCGCACCCATCAGAAGCAAAGGGTCAATTGGAACCAACACGTTCTGAGCGCACAGCTTCGCGTGCTGAAAAAGACCAGCGAAATCGGTGAGAACCCCCACAGGACTACAGCAATAGTACAGTACTCCCGTGGCATCCCAGAGGAGCTGCTGCAGTTCCTGTCGAAGATTCCCAGATCATGTCGTAATTCATACGAATGAGGACAGGATCCACAAGTCGGCAATGCTGCTCATGCCGCAACATCTACCAGAAGACATAGCTCCATACATTACGCAGCTCGTCGTGACAGTCGACAGAGTTCACGGATGCATGAGTTCCGATGGAAGGGTTGCACTGGCTGCAAGGTCGTCATGGGTCGGGTCGCGCTTGAGCGAGTATCCCTGGGGTCGCTCTCTCTCGGTCTGGAGACGTTTCCTGGTCTTTGGTTGGCCCTGCGCGATGCGGAGCTTCTCAAACATGATGTACGCGAACTTGTAGACGTTGATCGCGCAGCCTTCGCGCTCGCCACTGGCGGTTAGAAAGCGGCGCATTGTATTGGTCGTCACGCCCAGGTGCTTCATCAGCGCCGTCTGCGTGATGATCTTGGAGTCGATCAGGTCGTTCAGTTTCTTGCGCACGTCGTCGCAGTCGTCATACACATAAACGGGCTGGGACAGCGTGATGCAGTTGATCTTGTTGAAGAAGATGTCGGCTTTCATGTGCTGCTCTCGGCGGGAGATCTTGGGTTCCTTGGCGCTGGTGGTAGTGGCGGTAGCGGGGGGAGCTTCCGTGATTTCCGGTCCGTGTTCATGGAAATAGAGAAGCGCGCCGTGGTACGTCTTGTTGCCGCGGCCCTTGTTGGGGCCCGAGTAGCTCATAAACTTTGTGAACGAGTTGTGGTTGACCTTCATCTCACGGAGGAATGCGGCTTGCGACATGGTCTTGCGCGACAGGAAGCGCTGGATCTTGCGGCGCACATCGTCACAGTCGTGGCGGCTCGTGAGCTCATCCATGAGTTCATAGTAGGACGCAACGCCAGCGGCAATATCATCGTCATCGTCGTCTTCCATGGATTGGCCTTGCTGCGCGGCGGCGTTCAACAGATTGGCGGCACCAGGGAATGCGAACGCTGGGCTCACACGGGCACCTTGCGTGGTAGCAACACGGGCAATCGCTCGTGGATGCGGGGTCGCTCGGGCAGCCGGCTGTGCAGGAGGGCGAGGCGCCGCACGGGGAAAAGATCCTGACGCAGGGTGAGCCGCCGTCGCACGGGCGGCAGGCTGTGGAGCAGGGCGAGTCGGCGGGGATGCGTCCGTGGCCGGAGGCTTTTTGCGGGGTTTGAAGACGGCGCCCTTGACGATGAGCTCGCCATCGGGCGACACGGTCGGCTGCTCGCCAAATACCTTCCGCGCGTTCTCGTTGATCGTTTCGATTGTTCTCTCGGACACTGGCGGTGCGCCGTCACGCGCGAGCTGCAGCCACGAGAGCGGCATTAGTCTTCTTTCAGATCCGGCACTTTGGATGGAGCCGCCAGATGCTGAGAAGCTCAAAAGCAGAGTGATGATCATATTCTCCCGCCAAAAGTGGTAAGTTTCTCGAATAGTGGACTCCGGTCATGGATTTGAAAGGAGAAAATAGACATAACGTATCATTTCATTGCATAAATAACCGCAACGAAGTACAGAATCTATCAAATTTATACTCCAACGATTATAATTCCCATAAATAAACGATCCCGGCCACGTTATGTTGCCAACCAAGGCAGAGCTTGTCCGACGTCGAGCTCGGGGGAACGTCGGACTCGCCCATTTCTTCCCGTTTCATCCTCCGCCAACCTGACTGTCACCTTCAGTCTCCAATCTCCTCCTCCTCCTCCTCCTCCGACTCCTCCAAATTCGTCCACCATGGCCTTGCCCTCGAACGCCAAGGTCTTTATCTTTGCCTCCTCAGCGCTGTATCTCAAGGTCGCCGCGTGCGCTTTCATCCAGGGCGGCAAGACCTTCCGCTCGGGCGGCCGCCCACCCGAGGACGGCAAGCTGAGCCTCGCTAAGGGCCACCCCAAGCAAACCTACGGTCTGGAGATCAACCCCAAGGACGAGCGCGTAGCCGAGGCACGTCTCGTTGAGCAGCGCTGGCGCCGCATTGTCGCCAACGATCTCGAGACGATCCCGCTGGGTCTGTTTGTGTTTGCTGGCGGTGTGCTTGCAAACGCGGACGAGAAAGTCTTTACCGGCGCGATGGTGACGTTCACGGTTGCGCGGTACGTCCACTCGTACGTGTACGCCAAGGGCCTGCAGCCGCACCGTGCGTTCGCGTGGTTTACTGGCCACATTGCCATCTTTGTCGGCATGGGCAGCGCCATTGTCGCCGTCCTGCGCCACTAAGCTACCGTGGCCCCGGGACATGAGAGCCCACGAAGGAGACGTGAGAGATGGCCGCGAAATACTTCTTCGTGGTTGTTTCGGCTATCGCCTTTCTCCTCTTGCCTCGTGCACTGATTCGTGCTGCGATTGTCTATGATTGTCGTCCGCGGCGCGCGTGAATAAATGTGTTTATCGCACTTCTCTGCTTTTTTTCAATGACCCTATACTGCCTCGCCGTTTGACGAACACCACAGCGAGCGAATTCTTATGCTATATTGAACACTACCCTCGTTCAGTAAGAGGGGAAACTCCAGTTGAGCACGACTGTCCCGATTACCTTACCCGCTTTTTCCTTTATCGTTTGAATTGTTCTGTCGGAACGCTGACAGTGCGTTGTCTCGGTGAGCTGCAGATCCAGGCTCAAATGCAGAGTGATGATCAAAATCTCCCGCCAAAACATGGCAATCACATTAATAGTGGACCCTCTGCTTATCCACGCTCAATATCAGTTGTCGAAAGCGCACCCAATAGAGAGCTTAAGGAAAGTTGTATCAGAAATAGTCGAGATAAACCGCTTATTGCAAATATGGATGATATAGATGGACACACCTAACAAACAAAGACAAGTACTTCTATAATTCACGTAACTAGGTGACTCGATACCAACTCTGCTTACGTAAGGATCCCACTCCTCGTCGCCAACCGCCACAACGTCGGACTCGTCCTCCA
Source organism: Pythium phragmitis (assembly GCA_023335925.1). Lineage (NCBI taxonomy): Eukaryota > Oomycota > Peronosporomycetes > Pythiales > Pythiaceae > Pythium > Pythium phragmitis. The sequence goes on along the minus strand of JAADVZ010000815.1, from coordinate 8,296 downwards.
CTGGAAGCCTCCATCAGTCTCCAATCTCCCCTCCTTCTCCTCTGTCTCCCCTCCTCCGTCACTCCTCCACCATGGTCTCGCCCTCGAACGTCAAGGTCTTTGTCATCAGCTCGGCAGCGCTCTACCTCAAGTTCCTCGCGTGCGTCATGGTCCAGGGCGGCAAGACCTTCCGTGCGGGCGGCCGCCCGCCCGAGGACGGCAAGCTGAGCCTCGCTAAGGGCCAGCCCAAGCAAACCTACGGCCTGGAGATCGACCCCAAGGACGAGCGTGTGGCCAAGGCGCGTCTCGTCGAGCAGCGCTGGCGCCGCATTGTCGCCAACGATCTCGAGACGATCCCGCTGGGTCTGTTTGTGTTTGCCGGTGGCGTACTCGCCGACGCGAACGAGACGACCTTTGCCGGCGCGATGGCGGCCTTCACGCTCGCGCGGTACATCCACTCGTACGTGTACGCCAAGGGCCTGCAGCCGCACCGTGCGTTCGCGTGGTTTGCCAGCCACATTGCCATCTTCGTCGGCATGGGCACGGCCATTGCTGGCGCCTCCCGCCTTTAGAATCCTCCCTGTCCCAGGACACGATAGCACGCAAACAGCAACAACGCTATCTGATCTCTTGTTTCTTTTGTTGCTTGTCCACCATTCTTTTTTATTGTGGGCCTATAGTATTCAGGAGAAATCAAGGGACCGTATCCCCTCCCAGTGCACGAATGGCTCACAGTTTTGATGAACAGAGAAGTTCTCTTTTTCTTTTCTTTTTGAATCTCGTTGACCACGGATACAACTATAGTAGGAGGATGGGAAGCCTAGTTCAACGCGACCGAAACGAGCACGTTGGCGGCGCCCACAAGCACGCCGGCAACGCCCACGGTCCACGCAATCGAGCGGTGCGGCTGCATGCCCTTGGCGTACACGTACGAGTGCGTGAACCGCGCGAGCGTGAAGACGCCAAGCGCACCGAGCTGGACCTTCTCATTGGCTTCGGTAAAGAGCCCCGCGGCAAAGACGAGGAGACCAATCGGGATCGACTCGGTGTCGTTCGCGACCATTTGCTTCCAGCGCTGCGCGCGAACCTGGGCGCGCACCATGCGCTCGTCCTTTTCGTCAACAGGGGCGAGCCCGTAGTTTTGCTTGGGTCCTTTTTTCTTGAGCAAAGCCGCGAGCTTGTTGTCCTCGGGCGGCCGCGAGCCAGCGAGAAACTGGTTCACTGCCTGGAGCCGCGCCGTCACAATGAACTTGAACCAGAGCAGCGTCGTGGAGAGCGCGAAGGCCTTGACGCTGAGAGAGTTGGCGGCGTGGACCATGATGAACGACTAATAGAGTGGAAGAGAGAGCGAAGTGCTGGGGCGAACGGAGAAGGCGGAATGAGGACGAGACTGGAGCGTGAGGGACTCGTGAGTTGATTGTGAAGGCGTACGTTTGCTCAGACAGTCGGAGCCCGTCTCTGCACGAAACGGTCAATGTGTAGCTCACATGATCAGATTACAAGTCTTATCCTAGAAATAGTATAGTCTGATTTTGAATAAGAGCCCTTATTACAAGACCCTATGGAGCACCAGATGGCTTCATTCTTGAATCGCGGATCTGCTGGTGGTGGACGAAGGGTCTCACTGTCTCAGTATTCTCCCAGCGATTCGAGACAGAGGGGCGTTTCCGAGCGTGCAGGAAGGGCGACGGCAACGGCCTCACCACCGCTGTGTGCAGCTGGAACCCTTCGTACCGCTCGAGAAAATCGCTGAGGGTCGTGGTGTTATTCGTGTTGCTCTCCACGGCACACGTGAGAAGGCGGACGCCTGGAAACTGGTGGCGGATCATCTCCACGGCTTGCGTGCTGCATACGAGTACAACGACGCGAATGTTGGCTTGGTTGACGCCGATCTCTAGCAGCGCGAGGATCGCTGCGCACGCGCTTTGGCCGGTCGCGGTCGAGCACGCGAGTAACAGCACACACGAGTCGGCCGTCGTCTCGCGCGGCAGCTCGACGCGGTGAGCCACGGGCACGACCTCGCCATGATACCTCTCCCTGATCAACTGGATGCACCCGACACTTCCTCGCGGGTCGATCAGCCGGTACTGTCGCACGAGGGGCAGACCCTTGTGGCCCACAGAGACGCAGCAAAGACTACGGTCCGACTTGACACCGCGGATGGTCTGGCCGTTCGAGGTCTGAAGATCGTACGCGACGGTCGTGACACTGGCGAGGGCCTCCTCAATCACAATCCCCATGAGGCGGTCGGCCGAGGCACGGAACGTGCAGTGGGACGTCGCCACGTCCCTCAGTGTCGTCAGTAGTAAGGCCACCGACCGCTGCGCCAGCTCCTGCACGGCCGAGGGATTCTCCCTCTCCTTCTTTGCTGTCGACAAGGGTGCTGTTAACCCTGCCTTCTCCCTACGAGACACAACGTATCAAGTGAGTACCTAAACGCACTCGCATACAGAGAGAAGAGAGAGAGGACGCCGTACATTTCCTTGGCGGACTGAAGCAGCGACTCGTACCGCGAGACGATCTCCTCGCGGTTCTTCTTGATGTGGCAGATCGCAGCACGCGTGACGCCAAACTCGCGCGCTAGCGACGCCTGCTTCTCGCCACTCTCGATACGGCGAACGATGCTGTGTCGGTCGACGTCGCGCAAATACCGCTGGCGTTTCTTTGCAGGGGCCGGTACCTCCGCGGCCATGTCGTTCTCAACTTTCACGACGGAGCTCGGAGGCCGTGAGCTGTTGGTCTCCGTAAGGGAGCTTGCAGTCAACTGGCTGCGCTTGAATCTGGGTACGGCGTGATCACGCACAACGTCCGGCGAATGCTCGCCCATGACCTCCCACGGCGTGTGCTCCCTCATCACGGTTTGCTTGCAGCGATTGCTGTGGCGGTACGGGGGGTATTGCGGCTCGGAGTGCACGGTTCGTCTGGGCGAGGGGTCGTACGCTGGGCGGTCGTCGCAGTATTCCTGACGTGGCGTTGTCTCTCGGGCGTCGAGCGTTCGCATGGAGACACCAAAGGATGATGAAGGTGCTGGGGACGTGGCGCGTTGTTGTTTCCGTGGTCGTGCTTTTTTCTTAGGAGAAGACTTGTGGGCTCAACTCCAAGATGAAGAATGTTTCGTAAAAGTAAGCGCGCAGTCCGTTGCCACACTTGCGTCTGCTCGAGTTCGCTGCCTCCCCTCCCCTCCCCCTCACTCACCCCTCTGCGGAGGAGTCTCTTCCACCGGAGCAGAAAATAGCTGCAGCCCACACAAAGGGTGATAGTTCTTCCTGTTCGAATTAAAAAAAAAAAAAACGAGGAGGGCGAGTGATCCCACCTTGACTTGAGAGAGTGGAGGAGATGATCCAAGGGCCCTTAGAATTATTGGCAGCAGGGACTTGCCTTGTGACGCTTCATACACCATCAACGGCTCTTCTTCCGTCAGGCAGGGGTTTCAGGCCCGGGATTTCCGGAAAAAAGAAGAACAATCCTCACACGACAAGAGCGCTGTCCCAGGGTCCACTGGTAAGGAAGTGCGACGGTGCAGTAGATTGGAACCTGTGTTTTTGTATAGTGTAGAAGGATCCAGTGCGTCGGGTCAGGTCAAGACGAGACTCCTCATGATATTACGATGCCTGATAAAGAAGTCGTGCGAATTCGGTTCGTTGGGATAGTAAAAGTATGAAGCCAAATGTCACTTTACAAGTTCAGCGAGTATAGCCCATCCTCATTGGCGACGGCAGCAAAACGTGGAACGTTCTGGACAGCATGGCCCCAGTGGGCCACATATCCATTGAACGTCGACTGGGTGCCAACGCCACAGCTCGCACCACAACTTCACACTGGCATCAGGCCAAGAGATTGCCCTGTCGTCATCCCTTACAGTGGAAAGAGCAATGGAAACGACTTAAAGAGGTCACCACCACTCGTATTTCCGCTGCGCCGCCGAAGGGTCCCACACGAGATCGAAGCATCAGTACTGATATCAATAATAGCACGCATCTTGTCGCAGCGTGCCCATGAACACATCGCCCTGACGTTCCAGCCTTGCACGTGTTTGTTCGCATAGCTGAGAAATTTCAGTGAATTCCTGCCTCCTCTTTTGTTTCAATGGGGTCTTTCCAGCCAGATTACCCTTGATATCCTGCTCTCTCTCTCTTTTTTTTCTTTTCTCGCTATCAGCCATCGAAAGGGTGGTGCCAACGCACGGAGAAATGCCTCCACTCACTGGGCCGTTCCTTCCACAGACCTGGCGAACAGCACCGTCAAAATGAAGAGAGATGTGTCCAGAAGGCTACAGTAGAGCACAACACAAGATCAGGCTTGTAGAGCTGTCGCCGTCAATATTCAGTGCGTTATAGGATTTTGCCGCTTGGACGAGAGCATTATATTGACTTTGAGTTGGAAAGAAGAGGAGATGGACTCGGCTGAACAGTGCACGCGAGAGAGAGAAGGCGATGGGTGCAGTGGGATTTGCTGCAAAAAATCTCGAGTCGTCATCAGTCTCCCAGTGGACAACTGCAGGAGGACCACTGTACAGTCCCGCTGACGACTCACAGTGCAGTGATACTACAGTCCACTGCTTCTGGAAATGAGGTGACCCACCACGGAGAATCTCCGTGCCACGAAAAGGTGGAGTGCCATCGAGGAGTCTCCTCCCTCTCATCCCAACTGCCTCGTCCAGCTCTTTGGCGACCAGGCTTATTGCAGGCCTGGTCTCCTCCACACAGTCATCAGATGGAGGGTGTGTCAAGTATGCACTGATCCCAGCTCACAAGAAAAAAAGAGTCGTCATATTCCCAGTGGAAGAAACCATCCACTTATGTGTGCTTTTGCTTTTTCTGGACCAGCGCGAGCTGGAACGCGTTGGCTTTGCCTTCATTGGCGACAAACGCTTTCCGCTTTTTCAGCTTTTTCGTCTTGCCAGCGTCCAGCTCGTCGTCCCACGACGACTTGCGCTGCGCGCGGCGATGGGTCCAGTCCTCTTGCTTAAGCTTTTGCAGCACTCGTTCGTGGGTCTCAACGAGCACACTTTGCACACCCTGGGCATCCTCGGGCGCGACCCACTGGTCGACGCTACGCCCATACAATGCCGAGTTCTTTTCGCCAAAGCCTCTCAGCTCGCGTGGGTTAAACGCCAGTTTCTCCACGACCCGTTGCGGTGGCGGAGTGGCCGCTGTCTCTTCCTCTGTGGAGGCTTTGAGACCGTTTGGTAACTCGAAGGTCGCTTTCGAGGTCGTTTCGAGAAGGGTCATTTCCAATGGCGCCGCTCGAGTCCACTTTGCGGTCGACTGGAAGCGAGCAAAGCGACCGAGCGAACCGGCAAACACGGGCACAAGCCGGCGCTTCCGTGTCCCTTGGTGCTTGACCGGAACACTAACTGTGTACGTCACAACTGAGGACGTAGGGGACCGCACAAGCACCTTCACACCGTTCTCCGCTGGCTTCTTCACACCATTCTCGTCGGGCGCGTCGAGATCGGTCCGCAGACTCGAGAGGAAGCCGTTCATACTGAGCTTTTCAACAGGCTTGGCTGCCGTTCCATTGACTGCCGTCGGCTTGACCGGCTCGCCCATGGCCTCCTCGTCCGCCTTCTTCTTGTCAGCTGGCTTCTCCTTGGCCGCCGCCTTCTCCCTGGGCGGTGGCTGCTCGCCGGGCGGCAGCACGCGCGAGTAAAACAGCATGTAAGCCTTTTGCTGCAGCACCGTCTCGACGCTGACCCACCGGACCGTCTCATCATTCATCTCGTACCACTGACCCGACGATCCTTTCACAAAGGCGTAGTAGTGGCCGCAGTTGGTCGAGAAGCCGGCATGCACGAGCACGGCGTGGAGCTCGTACTTGTTGCGACCCCGCGTACGGTCGGCGCAGCCCTTGGCCATGCCAAGGGACAGGTCGAGCGTCGTGCTGAACTCAATGTGCTTCTTGATCTTGCCGAACATGGCGTCAAACCGCTTGAGCTGCACAACGAGCACGTTCGGACACGTGTCAATGGTCAGGCCCTTTTCGGCCCGGCTGCGCTGCTGGCACCGCGAGCACTTCCACGCGTTACTATCGTCCAGTGTCTCGGTGGCCGTAAAGTGCTTGATCGCACCCTTGACGCTCGAGATGCCATGGTTAATCTCGAGCGAGAGATCCATAAAGTCGTCCAGACGCTCCGATACAAACTGGCACTTGGCGCACGTCAGCGTGTTCTTGAGCTTGCCACTAAAGATTCGGTGGATAAAAGTCGTCGCAGCCGCGGGCGAGTGTTCCTGCTTGATGTGGGCCTTGCGCAGACTCGCACGCTGCATGGCGTCCAGTAATAACCGAAAGAACTCGTGCGAGTCTTCTTGGCGCCCAATGCGAAAGTTCTTGGACACGTGGCGAATGTTCATGACGAGTTCTTTCGGCTGCAGCACGCGGGCCGTGCCGCCGTGGACGCTCTGCAGTAACCGCGCCATGACGCGCGCACCACAGAACCCTTGGCCTCCGCCTGCCACGTGCGACTTGCCCATCATGGTTCCGTGCGACTTGTGGAACTTGTTGCCGTGCTGATTCTGATTCGGACTCGGCGTGCTGGTCGTTGCTCCAAAGCGAGCGAGCACGTCCTTCTGGAGTAGGTACTGCGCAAAGCTCGGTGTGTAGCAGAGACACTGGAGCACCGAGTTGAGGTAGCACGTGTTGCCGAGATTCGCGAGCCCAGGGCCAATCTTCTTGGCGTGGCGCCACTGCAAGTGGCGTTCGATCTCACCTTCGGCGACCAGCACGTCCTTGTCTCTGGACGGCTTCTTGTCCTTGACGATCTGCCCCGTCGTCTCGTCGATGGTCGCCATGGACTTGTGGTTCTTGGACCGCACAAACTCGATGCGCCGCTCGTTCACGAGCGCGACGGCCGATTTCGACTGCAATTTAAAGGCCACGCCCGTGGCGGAGCCGCTCGCTTTCGCGGTAGGGGTCAGAGAGGGCGACGGCAGCGCCATGGTCGCTGCCGAGGCCGCGAGCGGTGCCATTGGAACTTGGTGGGTTTCTCGGGCTTCCTGGCGGTTTGAGAGACCGCAAGTGCACAGGCAGAGAGGTGAGACGCGAGCGCAGAAGACTGTGTGCCTCGACGGGTGGAGAGTAGAGACCTCTGCGCGTGAAGGGAGAGCGAAGGAGCCCGCGCTGCAGTGACAGGAGGCCGCCAGCCACCAGACAGAAAATCGCCAAAGGGTGTGTGGGTGGCTGGAGAGGGCACTCGGGCGAAATCAAACGTAACCCGGGAAAAGAAGGGGTACATGGGGTACACACTCCAAAGGTATTGGCGCTCTATTGAGGTGATGCAGAATACTACTAGGGCTCTCTATTGAGATAATGCGAGTTTGCGGAAATCTTGAGGACAAATACGGTATATTTCGAATATACGCTAAGTATCGCTTCGGAAAGATCGCGACATGAGACGAGAAAATTTCGCGCCGGGTTTCCTCAGCTTCCTCGATCTATTCGCGCACCATTCGTGATGTCGCAAAGTGGACGGTCTCTAGTATACTTGACCTCGTATCCATCTCATTTCACGAAGTGGGAACCCGTGCCACATGACGAAGCTTCTTGCCTCGCGAGTCGACATCGCCATCACTCCCCTCCCATGTTCTATGGTCGTAAGAGTGAAGGGATAGGCCAGTTCTCCGAATTGGGAAGTAAGGATACGTAGTATCTCATTTCTCCCTATGGATTCGACAGTGAGCTCCAACAGTGGCACTGTGGAATCGTATCTCTTTGTCTTCCTCACACTGGACAGACGAGTTTCCAGCGGTGACGCGATGCGCAAGATTTGCACACAAATGTGTGAAGCATCGCACGAATGAATGTATCGGATACTTTCGAAAGAGGGATCTGAATCTTTTTAGGTGACGGTGCCCCGAGAGATCATTGCAGCTGGGAAGCTGGAGAATGATGCCTTGGGCGCACAGAACGTCTCATCAGTTGATGGGAGGGAGAAGGGGTCTTTTTCTTCCACCGACACGTACTGGACGTCGGGATGCCACATGGAGTCGCATTTGTCTCGTCCGGCTGGTGCTCACTGGTCAGAGGCTGTCTGTGTTTTTCTTGAGACTCGTGAGTCTGTATCCATAGAGGAGAGTCACTTGCATTCTGCTCGTCACCTTTTATCTCATTTGTGTGTCCATGTGGTACGAGGATCTCCGCAATGATTGGCCTTGAACAAGAACGCCAGTCAGTCTCGTGAAGCAGCAGGTCGAGCCAACTCTCTTCCGCGCCAGTCGCTTCCTGGACTGGTAATTCGATTGGGAAAAGGGGGAGAAGGACGGACTGACCGAGTCTCAACGCGCCCCATTAATCGCCCAGGTGAAACAGTGGTGTGTGT
>JAADVZ010000814.1:0-14230 GCA_023335925.1 Pythium phragmitis | reverse complement strand
CGCCGAAGATCCCGGCGTACGCATGCAACCCGGGTAACTACACGGCGAACCCGGCAGTGTGCGAGAAGGGCGACCTATCGGGCAAGTTTGGCGGGCTCAAGCTGGACAAGGACAAGAAGGTCAAGATGCAGTGGGTGGACAACAATTATCCGCTGCCAAGCGAGAACACGGCGCAGTGGAACATGATTCTGCACGGCGTGTGCGGCAAGATGACGCCTCGCATTGCGTGTGCGGTAGGCCTTGTGGACCGCCCTCAGTGCTAGGCCACCTGCGTGAAAGACAACTTACTTCACTCTTCTTCAGGGCCGGCCCTCAAGGTGATTCACCATTGGCCTGGCTAAGCAGTGAGGCACACAGTAGACCGCAACCTTGCAATGTCATGGCCATTTTCTTTCTCTTCTCCTAGTATTCATTCCATCATATGCTGGGGCCACCGTTGGAGGCAAAGGCCGGGCGAATGCTTTGATGCTGAGTACGTTGGCGTTGAAGCAAACAGACACGGACTGACTCATTTCACTCATGGTAAAGGCGGAGTGATGCAGCCACTGGCTAGTGGGGATCTTATTACTTGTCTCCTTTCCCGTTTTCCATCGGCTTCCACCGCACGTCACAGCCACAGAGCAGTGCCTTCAAGAAACCGGGGTCTTGGAGTGAATACTACTTTAATTAATAGTTAAAACTATTTAACTAACCTTTATTATATTTAATATAATAAAAGTTAGTTAATAGTAATAGTCTTGCAACTTTTTTTTGCACTTTTATAATATTTTAATACTATAAAAGTTAGAAAATTAGTTTATACTTCGAAGTAGTATTGCTTACATGACGTATTTGATGAGCTTATTGACTGGATTCTCGTCGCAGTCTACTAACGACCAGTAGTTGCTAAACGCTAAACGCCTGCAGCAAGTTGGGACATGCTCAGAGCATTGCTCTGTTATGAGCCAGCAGATGGAATTAGAGTAACCTCTGACGCAAATACTGCTGAGAACGTTGAGGTGCAACTTGTAGCAGAAGGTCTTCTCAGTATTAGTATGGGTAGAGATTGCGTCGTTCCCCGAATGATCGAGGAATTACGCAACGTATCCAGTGGATTGGGAGAGTGGATCCAGAGGGGCAAGGTCAAGGTGTGCACAACAACAAAATATTGGTTCGGCTTAGGTTCGCTGGTACCCAAGTACAGAATGTATTCTGGGGGTTGCACCCGCAACTACAGTAGACTGATGAAATCGAGTCGTCGGCATGGGTCCGCTCGCAGGGGAGCTTGTCGCTGGGCCCGCCTCCGCAAATACCGCGCGTACCCTGCTTCGCGGGCACCCCGCGCCGGTTTGCTACGTATAGTATAATACGTCTACGCGACTCGCACCCGCTCGCTCCCGTCAGCAAGCTCTCTTTCAATACTGATCCACTTGATTTTGCTTTCCAATCGCGACCTATTGACTCCAATTCCCTTGCTTTATTTACTACTACTACTACTACGTAGTAATTCCTCCCGAATGATCCGTAAAGAACCTAAAGAACACCCCATACGTTTTCTTTCGTCGTGCTTCTCGCACACAAATGGATCTGTGACTTCATTACTGATAATGCTTTGCTATGAGCGACTATTCTTCAACGACACGAAACGGACAAGAGAACGGTGCAGTTTAGAGACGCGCCTTGCACTTGGTGGTCTTCTTGGTAACGGTTTTGTTGTCCGTAACGCCAACGGCACAGGCGACTCGAGGCGCCTTGCCACACGCAGCGTGGAGCACCATGTTCCACTCCGGCGTGTTCTCACTGGGCAGCGGGTAGTTGCTGTCGACCCACTGCTTCTTGACCTTTTTGCTTGCGTCCAGGACCAGGCCACCAAGCTTGCCCGACAGATCGCCCTTTTCACACACTTCGGGCTTCGTCGCGTAGTTCCCGGGGTTGCACGCGTACGTCGGAATCTTGGGAACACAGTCCGCAGCGGTCGAATACTCGGATGCAGGGCCACATGCCTTGGCCGGGTCGTAGTGGTTGCCCGTGTTTGCCAACCCGCACTGGCCAAACGCTTCCGACGTCTTGGCCGTCGACGGCCACTTGACGTGGATGTGCCACTTGTACTCGACGACGTCGGAAGTGCAGTTGGCGTCAGCCTTGGTGATGTCGCTCAGAACGACCTTGGAAAAGTCCAGGTCCGCTGCGATGGTCGCCTTCGTGCTGGTCTCGGAGTCGTAGTCGACAGTGATCGTGCCGTCAACGCCACCAGCAGACGCGGCGTCAAACTTGTACTGGTACGTGGGGTGGGCCGCGACGTTCGTGGCGGCGAGCGCGCAGAGCAAGAGGGTCTTAATGCCGAACATACTGTTGGGGTTGACTGTAGTGAGCTCCAGAGTGAAGAATGAATAGTGAGATCCTCGATGCCAGTTGCTGTCCGAGTCCGCAGTAGCATCTTGACCACCTTCACGATAGACAAGGTGCGACATTCTGGTGGTATCACCCGCCATGCTCTTTGCTGTCTCTCTGTGCGGCACATCCTTGTACGCCACAGTGTGCCGTCCAAGGATTTCGGGGAAAGTCTCAATAGTGTAGAAGCTGGGACGAAATGCCTTTGGGGGTGATGATCATTTTGATTTAATCAAAATGATCATGAGCCCAAAGGCATTTCGTAATTGAAATTAAAGACGGAGGGACACTGTTTGTAATTTGTGTTGCTTCCACTCTTTCAACCTGTATGTATCGTTTTAAGACGGGTATAATTTATATAAACTATAGTGCATTAGCTTTTTTTAAGATGCTTCATTGTCTTTATACTGACTTCAGCAGGTATGTGATACTGTGTTCTTGAAGGCTTTCGTTAAACCGGCCGTGTCCGGACGACATCCGGTTATCACCTGGATGACATGCAGATCACGCCTCGTCGGAGGAGACCCATAGTACGGGTACTGGAATTTCCAGCGGAATGGACTGCGCATCAGCTCACTTCACACCTGTATCTACGGTACGTAAAACCCCTCCGTAGAAAAATTCTATATCTTATCAAGCTGTTTCTTTACTGAATGGATTCAACAGTAGTTGAGGTAGCATACACTGCGGGTTGGAAATGAACGATGGATGGTGCTGAGTGACACAACATCTACTTGCACTGCAATTTGCAGTGCGAGTCTGCAAACACCCATACTATCTTCTTTCTGCCCGGACAGTACGATAGAATAGAGTCTATCCGCGCACCGAATACACTCTAATACCGGATAGACAGTATCGCAGAGCGGAGAGCTCTCGAGTTGAGACGGTCAATCACATGATGGAGACTCAACTTCATGCGATCTTCAGTACGGTACCTCAATCATTCGCTCACGTCACTCTGTCGAGGCACTGTCATAATGACGATATCGTCATTCAAGCGAGGGAGAGCGTGGGTCGGTACACAGGGGTACACTATCGGGGTTACGCGTACCCTAGTAGCTCTTGGGCCACCCGTGTTGATCATGTCAATTGTCGCGGATCCGCCACCTCACAATCGGTATCCGACCGTCTTCTAGTCATGCTCTCGTCCTTCCTGAGTGCGCGCCCAATCGCGCGCGTCGCGCTGCGCGAGGTGCGCTGCCTCAGCTACAAGCCCGACATCGAGGCCGTCAAGAAGCTGCGCCAGGCCTCGGAGGCGCCGCTCAAGGACGTCAAGAACGCGCTCGTGGCGACGGAAGGCGACTTCCCTGCCGCATTTGAGTGGCTGCGCAAGAAGGGCATTGCGCGCGCGAGCGCCAAGGCCGGCCGCACGACCGCACAGGGCCTGATCGGCGTCCACGTGCAGGGCAAGACTGGCGCCATGGTTGAGATTAACAGTGAGACCGACTTTGTCGCCATGAACGACAAGTTCCAGGAGCTGGTGGCCCAGGTCGCCAAGGCGCTCGCCGAGTCGGGCGATGCGCAGCAGCCGCAGCTCACCACGGAGCTCGACGCGGAGAGCTTTGGCAAGGTCGCTGTGGACGGTGAGACCGTCGCTGACAAGGTGCCGGAACTCGTGGGCAAGGTCGGCGAGAACGTCGTGGCGCGCCGCGCTGTCAAGTTTGCGGTCGCCGAGGGCACCATCTGCAGCTACCTCCACAACCAGGCCGCCAACGGACTGGGCCGCTCTGGCGCGCTTGTTGCGCTCGAATATCCGTCGTCGACGGCCACGAGCGAGCAGATCGAGGCCGTTGAGCTGCTGGGCCGACGGCTGGCGATGCACATTGTGGCCGCCAAGCCAAAGTACCTCTCGCGGGACGCTGTGCCCGCGGCGATCGTCGAGAAGGAGCGTGCGTTCCAGGCCGAGCAGGTCCAGAACACGGGCAAGCCAGCCAACATTGTGGCCAAGATGATTGACGGCCGCCTGGCCAAGTTCTTTGGCGAGTTTACGCTGCTCGAGCAGGGCCACTTCATTGAAGAGGGCAACCCCAAGGTCGGCGAGTATGTCGAGGCCGCGTCTAAGAAGATTGGCGTGAACGTGACGGTCGCTGCGTTCCAACGCTTCGAGATTGGCGAGGTCAACGACGACGAACCGCAGCAGGCGTCGGCCTAGAGTCCCCCCACTAGAACTACGCAGTAGATGACAAAAAATCCCAACAACCCTTTGACCCAATCTGTAATGAAAGAGGTGCTGGCATTCCACCATCTTCTATGAGGAGCTTTTCAAAAGTTGGAGGTCCGCGGCCTTCGAGTATTACCAGGTCGTAATATTACTATTTTTGTTTAGTACATGAACACAGGGTTGTCCACGGTGATGACGCGCTTCTCGGTTTCCAACGCGTCGCGGATGGGCTTGGGCACGCCGAAGAGACCCAAGTGGCTCACGCCGTCGTAAAACTTGAGCGGCTTGGGCACGCGCGCGGCCACGAGCGCGTCCGTCTCGTCGATGCGGCGCTCGACGATCGCCTTCTTGGCGGCGGCAGCGTCGTCGTCCACGTTGGTCGCCATGGTGTACGCCCAGACGCAGCCGAACGACGGAATGTCCACCGTGTACGGCAGCACCGTGTTGAAGGCCGTCTTGAGTGTGCTGTAGATGGCCGAGAAGCACTCGTCCCAGTTGTAGAGTGCGCCGGGGCCCGACTGGGTCACAACGTACCCGCCCTTGTTGAGCTTGGTCACGGCGTACTTGTAAAACTCCTCCGTGTACAGCACGTAGCCCGGCCCGGCCTCGATCGGGTCGGCAATGTCCATGATGATGACGTCGAACGTGCCGTCGTACTGCTTGAGGAACGCATGGGCGTCCGTGTAGTGCACCTCGAGGCGCGGGTCCTCAAAGCAGCCGTCCGACCACTCGGGCAGCTCCTTGCGGCACAGATCACACACTGCCTCGTCAATGTCGACCATCACGACCTTTTCGACCGACTTGTGCTTGAGCACTTCGCGCGCGGTCGCAAACTCGCCGCCGCCGCCAATGTAGACGGTCTTGGGGTTCGGGTGCGCGATCAGCGCCGGATGCACGAGCGACTCGTGGTACACGGCCTCGTCGCTCTTGGCCGACTGGGTCTTGCCGTCGAGCACAAGCGTCTTGCCGAAGGCCGTGGTCTCGATGACCTGCATGGTCTGGAACGGCGACTGCGCCTCGAACAGCACCTTCTTAAGCGTGGACGAGATGTACAGGTCCTCGGTGAGCGACTCCTTGTACCAGAACGAGCGCTCCAGCGGCGCGAGCACCGGCGCAGCGGGCTTGGTGGTCGTGCCGTTGGCGGTGGACATGATGATAGAGATGGATGCGAGTGGCAATTTGCAGTGGATCGAAAACTGCGACGCGAGTGGAGGACGGACGGCCCGGAGACCTTCTCGATCACACTTGGGTGGTTGGTCTGCAATGCGGAAACCGTTGACCATCACTCTGCACATGCCCAAAACAAAGCCTCGCACTGGCGATTTTACGACCGACCAGCTTGCAGCCTATTGGCCAATCATTGAGCGTGTTTTGCTGAGACAATGGTTGTTTTCAGCATCGACGTGCTTTGAGAGTGGTGTCAAAACCCAACATAAAGGGTTATGACACCCGATGGAAAGTTGTCATGGAGCCTATATGTTGTTAGTTTGGGCTATTCGAAAATCGAATGACTGGCGATCGTTGTTGGTTCGGATTCGAACTTCTTTGGAATAATTCAATCTTCAACATTGAGTGGCTACGAGAGCGCGGATCTTCTTCACGGCAGTTCAACAGTCGCCGCTGCTTCTTGTGACGCTGAATCAACGAGACAATTCACCGGCATCGCTCCTTCTATGCGGTGCTTGACGTGCTCCATCGCGACCTTGGCAAAGTCCTTGCGGCCGAGCAGCATGTACGCGACGCGCAGCATCTGCAGCGACTCTTTCTATGGATCCACAACCACCACGCAGTGAGTATCACAAGACAGTCGAAAGATATTCATTCCACCCAAACGAACCTGGAGCGCCTTGCCAGCAGTGAAGAGATCGAGACCAAGAAGCAGACTCGTACCAAAGTCGCATTCGTCGTTTGCGATCGTCGCACGCGTGAGCAAATTCATGAGCTTCTTCTTGGCAGCCTTGTCTCCGGATACCACGTCTTGCAGCAGGATGCGTAGCTTGTCTCCTGTGGCGGGTAGCTCCCGGAAGCCACTCTGTTTCTTGGCGTCGTACGGAACGACAATGCCCAATCCGTGGAGAGAGGCCGCCAGCGTTTCGCTCGAGCGCTGGCTACGAATGGCCGACGAAGACTTAGCTCGGTGCTTGCTGTAGCGCTGAATGAGATCAAGCTGCGACTGGACGGCAGCCGTGTCGACGGATCCGCTTGACGAGGACAGTCGGGATTGGAGACGGTCTTCCAGCACGGAGAAGAGACTATGCGCGACCGGCTCAAACGCACACACAGTTGCATCCGCCGTGTGGACAATGTACGTGGGCGCTTCGCTCGGCTTGTCTCGGTACAGCCCCCAGTGTGCGCCAGAAGTAGACTCCGTGTCCTCCAGCACAGTGACCACTTCGGGGGGGTCCAGAAAGAATCGTCCGTGGAGACACAACGGCTTCGCGGCTCGCACGGAGGTACCACGACGCGAGAGGAGATCGAAAAGTCCACTTAGCCGAACGCCCGCTGTCGCGACAAACGCATCTACGGTACCCATGAAGCACGAAACACTGTGAGGCTAGTGAGACGCAGGACCAAGGATAAAGAACGCATCAAACCGAGAGGAGTTTCTGGGTTCACGTGGACTGCTAGTTCAAACAGATCATACACATCACTGGGCTTGTGCAGGAAAAAGTGCGTCTTCACGATGGCATCCCACGCCGCGCGCTTGTCCTCGGGGAGCGTCCGGTGGATCCACTCTGCGGAGGCGGCATTGTCGTCCTCATCCACAATGATGTCTCCAGCGTCGCTCTTCCGCGCACACTTTGCGCTCCGTGGCGGGGGCGAGAACGAGGTCTCCTTGTTGTCCTCCCCAGTCTCTGCGGCGCCGTCGTCCTCACGGGCGCGCACGCGCGTCGATCTCCTAGTGCTCATTGGGTGGAGCTCTTTGTGCCATTTCTGGCGGGAAACTGGAAGTAACATACCTTATTTTGAAACTAAAAGAGTAACCTCTTGTACGTACCCCTTGATGCTTCAACCTACCTACCGTGTTTTGATTATACGTGGGCGATCTTTAATAGTCGCCATATTCAGGGGCCATTGACAAGAATGCCACGCGGCCCGGGACAGACACAGGCTGACCGAGACACTACAGACACCCGTGAAGATCAAACCGAAGATGCTCCAGCGCAGCTGACCCACGAGCAGCGCGCGGTCGAGTTCCTTCGCCGCGCGATGCGGTCCGCGACGCACTGGCGGGCGTCGCTGGCGATGGCCAAGTGTCTCGGCGTCCCGCAATCCAAGTTGCTGCTCACGAACGACAAGAACGCCACAACCAACCTGATCTGGACGACAGTTCTCGTGCTTGTCTTCTGCACATCGCAGCTGGCAGACCTCCACGAGCTGTGGTACGAGATGGCGGCCGCCGCTACGGCGTGGCTCTTCCAGCAGCCGCACTTTGTGGAGCACCGCGAGGACCTCGTACAGAGCGCGTGTGCCTCACTCAGCGTGCGTGATGCCTTAACGCTCCTGGAGACTGTGTTCGTTGAACCGAAGGATGAAGAAGCGCTGGCGCTTGAGGCGGCACTGGGCGACTGGAAGCTGTGTTACTTGGACGAGCCGCCCTACACAGCATACTACTGGAACGAGAAAACCAACTTGAGTACGTGGCGTAACCCACTCGAGACAGCGCAGTTCGAAAAGGAAAAAGCGGAGAGAAAACGACAGCGAAACGAGCTGCTTGCCAAGGTGCTTCCACTGCGCGTGAAAATCAACCGTGATGTCCTAGAGCCACCGAAAGTCCCACATTGCGACGTATGCTCCAGCGAGAATGACAGCAAATCAGACTCCTCCTCTCCGCCTCCACGTCTCGCCACAGTGTATTGTATCGCCTGCAATGGTCGGTACTTTTGCGACGATTGCTGTGACAATATCCACAGTGTCCGCGACAAGCTGGCCCACATTGAGACCAGTTTTCGGTACGCTCTATGCGTTGGGATCAAAGGATTCCCGCTGCCAAGCAAGCATGGCGCCAGTTCCAATCCGAACACGTAAACTACTGTCAATTGAAAAAATGCAGTGCCATTGTGAACTTGTTTATCTGCTGCTGCTGTTGCTCAGATCTGGGCCATCATGACGGCTTCTTCCCACAGACGCGCGACGATCTGCGCCAGTTTCTTCATGATGGTGTACTGCATGGAAGTGATGTACTTGCGTGGTTTCGTGTCCACGACACATAGCGATGCAACGCAAGTGCCGTCCGTGGAGAGAATCGGGAAGCCAAAGTAGAAGACGATATGCGACGAGCCGCGCACGACGTCGAAATTGCGGAACCGAATATCAAGCGTAGCGTCACGCACGAGAAACGGGAGAGCCGACGTCAGTGCGAACGCACAGAATGTCTCCGAGCGACGCAGCGCCGACCGCTCGCACCCAGTGCGACACGAGACCGTGCGCTGCTCGTTCTTCCGCACGACCGAGATGAAGGCCGAGGTTGCGTCCAGCTCCTTGGCTGCGATGTCGCACAGAAGCTGCATCTCGTCTTCAAACTGGTGTTCCGAGTCCATGAGGTTGTAGCGATCGATGCACAGTTCGCGTGCTTCTTCACCCGTGATCTCGGGTGCCAATGGCGAATCGTCCTCTTCGTCGACGTCGTAAAAGATTGGATACGTCCGCGTGCCGTTGGATTCCGCAAACAAACACGCGTCGATCGGAACCTCGGGCACGACAATCTCAAAGCACTGCTGCACGAGATTCTGCACGCTCTCCACGGTCGAGAACGCGTCCTCAGGTCTGCTCTGCGGCTCGACGCTGTCCTGGTCCTGTGTGGTCGCCGTGACCCAGTCGGTTTCTGAGATGTCGTCAATCATCGCGGCGAACCGGTCCACGGGCATCCCGAGGTGCTTGAGCACGACGAGCACGGCGTGGCGCGACTGCTTCTTGGTGCGCAGCGCGTCCGAGAGCGTCAGTGCGAGCTGGCTCTTGGACGACTGCACGACCCAGGGGGCGAGTGCATACTGATTGATTCGCTCTGGGTCCGACCACTTGTTGAGTCGCGCGAGGCATCCGCAGCACGAGCGGATGTACTGGATGCGGTTGATCTCTCGTTCTCGTTCGATGACCGACGAGCACGTCTGGCAGACCCAGAGACCACACACGTGGCAGAGCAGCTCCTTCCAGACGCTGTTGAAGAACCGCCCGCAGTGCTTACAGCGCGGCGCCTTGAGGTGCGAGGTCTCAAAGGCCAGCGTCTGGAAGCCAATGCTGCGGCGCCGCACGATGAGCTGCTGCCGCGAGAGCCGCTTGAAGACAGGGTGGTCGCTGCTCATGGCACAGACGAGAATGAATGGGTCGTTTCTGTGTGACTACGACTAGCGAAAGCGAGGGGCGAGTAACCGTAACGTCTTGGGCTCGCGTAACTGGCGACCTTAACGGCAACTCAGTGCGAATCTAACGTAAAAACTCGCGAAAGGTATATTGTTTCATGGCACGACATATACAGCACCTCAGCAATGGTCAATGAGCATGGACCGCCGGAAGTCCCGGTGGTGCACCTGGATTGATGAGTCCTAATCTGACCATCCATCAATGGGTTACTAGCCTCCATATTATAATTCAATCCGGTAAAATGCCTCATGAATTTATAATACTCTGTTGTGGAAGTCTCTAATTTTACATATATTGCACAAACCGATTTGTGTGCCCACGCCTCCAGTGAGTCCAGAGAATGGTAATTTTTTCTGTGTTTGATTGGATTTGGGGAGTTTCAGAGACGTGCGCCTTTCGTCAATCAAACGCGGCAGACTCAAGAGGGCTAGGTTTAAAGTGCACTCATACTCCTCTACTGTATGGTATATCTATAGAATACCTCTGTTTAGGCATATCCACTCTCAAAAGTAATGTATACTTTAGTCATGCCTTGATTACTTTACAAGGTTCCTTCCTGACAGTAGAGGCGAAGCGTATTTTACGGACGATGCAAGTGACGTCGCTGAAGAAATGGTCCACCGTCAGGAGAGATCAATTCGCGCTTTGTCCGAAGACAACCACGGCCAGAGTCGCCCACCACTGCTGGATCCAACAGCTACTTCCACAGGTCCACAGGTCCTGCTCAGAGGGGGAAAGACAACTGAGTGGGGAACGCAAGGCACTGGACGGAAGCCCATGTGCGAGGGAGTTGTCTCGGGCGAGGTGCACCACCATGTGGCCCTATCGTCGCCGCATGGTCCCCTCGGCCTGATGGCCATCTCCTCCACCACTCCAGCAGCTGCGACAGGCGCATCCACTGCCGAGACAGTGGCGACCATGCCGCACGAAGAGAGCGCCGTCGCTGCAAGTGGCCATGGCGCGAGCGTTGACGGCGCGAAGAAGCAGCTAGCGCAGCAAGACATACCGTGCTTTCCTGCGTGTATGGAAGCGGACAACCAAAGAGAAGTACGCATTCTCGCCCAAGCCAACGACGGCGATGGGCCCGAGGACGGAGAAGAGAGTGTGCCGCTCGCTACGCCCTCGGGCCGTCGCTCGCGCCGCAACTCGAGGCGTTTGAGCATGGACAACCAGCTCGAGGCGCCTGGAAGTTTGGACCTGGAAGACGTCGCGCGCGGCGTGCTGTCGCCCGTGGACACGCGCTCGCAGGCTCCGGCGCCGGGCAGCATCGTGGTCGACTATGACGAAGGCATGCCCGAGCGAAGTCGAACGGGTCTGCTCCTGCGATACCACGATGGGGACGCAGCGACCGCTGCTGCTGACTGTGCACCAGGCGCGTGTGATCCGCTGGACGCACTGGTGTTCGATGAACTCGCGCTGGAGGACATGGCATCTTCGTCGGCTCGGAGTGCTACGCGACCGCGACTGGGCAGTGCCAGCCAGCCGCCCAAGACGCCGAGATCCCCAAAGACACCAAGCCGTCGTGGCAAGACCGTCGTGCTTTCGTCGTCGTCCGTGGCAGTCGGACCCGAGATTGAGAAGTCGCTCGTGGCGGTGGAGACTTCTTCATCAGTGCCTCTCGTCACCAAACCCAACGGCCCCATTGAGAAGAAAGAAGAGGAGGAAGAAGAGCCCGAGCGGTGTTCCCAACTGCACAAGCTGTGTCTGTGTGAAGTGCGGCTCCACAAGTCGCGCGAGTCGTGCTGGCTGGTCGCGAGCGGCTCAGTGTACGACGTTACGGGCTTGGTGGACGTGCACCCGGCCGGCCCGCGGTCCATTCTGCGCAAGGCCGGCGGAGCAGACTGCACCAAGGACATGAAGTTCCACTCCAAGGCTGCGCGCAAGATGATGCAAAAGTGTTTCATTGGCAAGCTCGTGCCCTGTGGAGACGACCCGGACCCAGCCGACGCGCCGGCGGCGTGTACCATAATGTAAAAGAGACGAGCGGAGGGCAACACGGGACAGGTATACTACTTTTAATACATGCAGGCCAGTATTCTACTACATAGACCCTATGCTAGGACCCTACGTTTCCCACCATTCAATGATCCTCTGGACTGGAGACCTCACGCATCAGAGTAATTGTGGACCTGTCGCTTCATGCACGTATGAAAGCAGCCATGATGATGAAGCAGATGATTCGTACGCTGGGGTCGACTGCCATGTATTTACTTGATGTGTCAGCTGTGTGTGTATGGGTCCATGCGAGGGAATATCTCGGACGTCTCTCTCTAAGGCCCATCGTGGGGAGGGCAAAACTGCACTTTGAATGGCTCGCCCGCATCATCGATGTACGTGCGCACTGTCGAGTAGACCATGAGCACGTTGCCAATGCAGACCGTACCGCCAATGCAAAAGACGATGATCGACTGGCGTCCCGTGCGACGCACGTATCCTCCAATGTACACCTGCGCAATACTCGTGACGACAAACGCGAGTCCGCACAGCATGCCGCTCCAGTCGTACGCGATCATGTTGAAGAGCGCAAACTTGGCCGACGCCGCCGCTGATGAGTAGAGCACGAGCAAGGCACTAGAGGACGATGCGACTTCTGGGAGCACGCCCATCTCGATCATGAGCGGGCCTGTGATGATTGCACCGCCAACACCAAAGAGACCGGCCACGACACCGGCGAATATGCAGGCCATGGGGAAGAGCAGCACCGTGCGGTGGGTCCACTCGAGGTCGCCGGCAGCCTTGGGGAAGTCGAGGGCTCGCTTGTACAACTGTTCACGACGCATGACAATGACGAAGATGCACGTAAAGACGAGCACCCACGGGATCTCGGCCCACAGCAAGACCCAGTACCCGGCACTGCCACACTTGGTCTCTGCACCGCCGATCGTCGCCGCGAGGATACCGAGATAGCACAAGACAATGAAGCCGTGCTTCTTCCAGTTGGTCTTGCTCTCCGCGTGGAGCAGAGTCTGCAGCTCCTGCTCGCGGTCTTTGACAAGAGGCATACCGTCGCGATCCTTGAAGATGGCGACGTCGTGCACCTCGAGCTGCACGTCCGTGACCACGGGCGACTTGAGTTCGTGAAAGGGCGCGTGGCCTTGCGGGGACAGCGGAGGCTGCGCGACTGCGTCCAGTTCTTCACTGGGCGTCTCTTCGCTATGGCGTTCGGCTGCTGCCTCTTCTTGCAGCTTCCGCTTCTTGGCAACCTCGGCCTTGTGGAGCTTGATGCCTTTCTGCATAGTGCGGTAGCCCGAGAATGCCATGAGCAGCACGAGCAGCGTCGAGATCACGTACGACGGCAGCAGCTTGGACAGAAACGCACCAATCACGGCACCGCCCATCATCGACGGGATCATGGCCATGCAGATATCGGCATCGACGAGCGGACGGTCGACATACGGGTGGCGCTTTTGGAAGTTGAAGATCGCATTCGCGATGGCGCCGCCCATGATAATAAAGTTGGAACTTGGGGTCGCGAACTTGATGTCAAATCCCATGACGAGGATGAGGATCGGCACGATGATGACACCACCGCCGACGCCACCGGAGGATGCCGCGGCGAGCCCAAGGCCCATGAAGACGATGGCGGCAATGTCGTAGCCGTTCGCATCCGACAGAGGGCGCAGATCATCCTTGGTCGTCTGTTGTTTCTTCTTGGCGTCAGCCGTGGCTGTCAACAGCGCCACCGAGACGAGCAGCAGCAGGAGAAGGCGCAGTCGCGGTGTGGTCGTCGCCATGGTGACGGACGTCGACTATTGCGAAATGAACGTCTCCGATTCGCTCGCTGGCCACCATCCCACCCACACACAACACCAATGATCGCAGAGCGTGAGATTAGATCTCACAGGAGATGACGTCTTCCCACAGTGCAAGAGGCATCCAAATATGTAGGTGTAGAGGTTTCCAGATTGCGCAAATGTATCGCCTGGAGGGTCCAATACGGCCTGTGCGCCTCTGAGAATCCATTCATATCTTATTTACCTTCTATTTGTTTGTAAATCAGAAAGTGCGTGTAGCTTTACATAGTGGAATCTTTAATATTAAATTGATAACCTATAACATTCGATACATACGTGCAAAGCTTAGAGGCGCTACTTTCGGTCATGGGGGCATGGGTCCCATGATGGGAAGAGCTGGCTGATTGCTGCGACATGCTACACACAAGTCGGTGAACCAGAAAGGCTGCAATGCTGAAGAGTCCAATGAGCCGGGGCATCTTACCATCAGCCGTCCTGCCAGGAAGGCCGTGGTTGCATCTTCTTCGGTCCATTATAAGGTTTGTATTCCGTATCCTAGTGACGGGGGGGGGGGGGGGGGGGGGGGGGGGGGGGGGGGGGGGGG
>JAADVZ010000813.1:0-14239 GCA_023335925.1 Pythium phragmitis | reverse complement strand
TTGACCCCCCCCCCCTCCCCCCTCAAGCAGACTCAGACTCATGTCTGAGATCATGAATCTGAGCCTAGGCTACCAAAAATGTTGCTTTGAAGTTGTCGATTTTTGTCCATGAGTTGTGTCAAAGTTGCTCAATTCCATGCGTCAGAGGCGGGCGCCATTTGGCTCGTTTATGCACCATGCGATCGCCCATCAAAATGCGAAATTCGGGTCACTAGTGGTGCCCGAGGGAGGGACATTGACAGAAAGCGTATACGAACCTAACCCTAGTGCGAAAAGCGTATACAGAGGCTCTATTGATTCCGAACCTCTTTAATCTTTAAAAACCGTATTTATCATAGTACATTTATGTCGCCTCAACTCTAAACCTTTTAACCCTGCGGGCATAGAGCTCTGAGTGCGGCCAAGGTTGAGACTAAGCTGCGCCACTCCGCGCCGCACCTTCGACTTAACCTTGGAAGCTAAGCGAGCCTAGTTTAAACCCTAGTCCTCGGCCTTCGGCCTGCAGAGCCGAGCGGGAGTATGTATTATTTGTGGGGGCTCATGTACAACTTATTTAGGTGAGGCGTCTACGCTTTTTGGCAACTTTTGCATGCCCATCACGCCAATTGTCAACCTGTATACGCTTTTCGCACTAGGGGTAGGTTCGTGTACGCTTTTTGTCGATATCCCGGTGCCCGAACGTGGCGATCTGAGCCGGCCGCATGGTGGGTGTCTCTTCACCAGGCAGGCAATGCGAACGCAGTTTTGCTGGGTGCGCCCGCCGTGTTGGGCTTCGGATCATTCGCCAATTTGTCGGCCTCAACACAAGCAACGCCACTTCGAAGAACGCCCCAGTATGAACAGCCTCTTGCTCTCGCTCATGGGCGCTGCCCTTGCCGTCTCGGGCGCGTTGGCCGCCGAGTTTTGCGACCAGTGGGGCTCCACGACCACGGGCGACTACATCCTCTACAACAACCTGTGGGGCAAGGACTCAGCCACGTCGGGCAGCCAGTGCACGGGCCTCGACTCGGCCAACGGCAACACGGTCGCGTGGCACACGTCGTTCAACTGGGCCGGTGCGCCCGTTCAAGTCAAATCGTACGCAAACGTGAACCTCAAGTTCACGCCGTTGCAGCTCAACAGGATCTCGTCCATTCCGTCGACGATTAGCTACTCATACGCCTTCACGGGCTCGCTCGTCGCAGACCTGTCGTACGATCTGTTCACGGCCTCGACGCCCACGGGAAAGAACGAGTACGAAATCATGATCTGGCTCGCGGCGATCGGCGGTGCCGGTCCCATCTCCAGCACTGGCGCCCCGATCGCGACCGTTACCATTGCGGGCAACAGATTCAAACTATACAAGGGCCCGAACGGTAGCACGACGGTCTTTTCGTTTGTCGCGACCGAGCAGATCAACACCTTTTCCGGTGATCTCATGGGCTTTGTCAGCTACTTGACCAAGAACCAGGGCCTCCCGACAACACAGTACCTTAACACGGTGCAGTGCGGTACAGAGCCGTTCATCGCCACCAACGCGAAGCTTACCGTCTCGAAATACTCGGTCGAGATCAAGTAATCCGTCGAGCGTTCGTGCCAAAGACCCAGCTGGCTACTGACGTATGATAAATGCGTGCGAGAAACATTTCTCAAATACAAATGGATTCTATGTGATTTCTAACGTCTTGATAGCTCAGGCTTAGTCGGTTTCACGTTGCTCACCTTCGTGCCGATAATGAGCATGTTTTCCGCTGGTATACGATGGCGTAGAGGAGCTGGCGATCCAGCAGCTCCCCTCATTGGCTGCGGAGTCCGCTTCCTTGGATGCACGGCGGAAACCCCACTATCGATCTATGCAAACAGCAACAAGGCGAGACCCGTGAACATAAGTCCAACAATGAGAAGACCTGGCAGAGCATGGCTTACCACTGGGACACATGACAAGAATTTTGCTTCCGCACCAGCAGTCGTGGCTGATTGCCGCTTTCGATCTTTGTTGAGATGCGGCCGCTCCCTCGATAGGATCTGGAATGCAAGATATAAAATGCCTCAGTTCGCACCGGCGCAAATGCCACAAGGAAGTATTTTCCTTGAGCACTCACGTTGGCGATGTTCGCTCGGTTTGTTGTAAATCCTGTGGAGACGTTCGTACGCTGCGGTTTGTGCTGTGGCTTGGTGGAAGCTTGCGGCGGTGGAGGGGGCAGCGGCGAATCTTTGGTCCCAGCTGTGACGAGCTGCGCGACTGGCACAGGCGGAGGAGGGAGCAGCAAAAATGTCTCCTCTCCATTGCTGGTCTCCGGCATCGTTGCATTGTTGCTCGTTCTCGGATCTTCCTCTGCCACGACCGCGAGAGCGTGAGAACCGATCGTTGCGCCTTCCACGAGCGAGTCTCTCAGTGCTTCCTCTGAATAGATCAAACGGGATTGAATGACTGGCAGAAGTAGAAGATCTTCTACCGTCGGCCTTTGCGCTGAATCGATGCTGAGCATTCGGGTAACAAGAGTGTGAACATCCTCAGGGATATGAGACGGCAGCGGGTTGTACGTGCCCTTCGTGATTCTGAATACCACTGCCGGATACGACGCTGCGACGAACGGCGTCGTGCCAGCAAACAGCTCGTACAGCAGGCACCCAAGCGACCAGACATCGGACGAGAAGCTGTACGGCTGGCCGTCGAGTAGTTCGGGGCTCATGTATAGCGGCGATCCCACGACCGTATTCGCCAATGCCGTTGTGTGCGCAAGGGACTTGCATGCACCAAAGTCACCAATCACGACACGTCCATCACAAAAGCGGAAGATGTTTTTGCTCTTGATGTCACGATGCAGCACGTGACGCTGATGAAGGAAGGATAAACCGGCCACAATCTACGAGCCCACGTGGCGCTGGTGAGGTTTTTGCAAGTCCATACCCAGTGAAGGGTTGGCATACCTGGGCGAAAATGTCCAGAGCTGTGTCCACCGACAACGCTTGGTGCTGAAGACTCTCGGCCTGAATGAAAGAGTCGAGGTCCCCGGCGTCGCCATACTCGAGTACAAGCACGAGCCGTGTGGCAACGCCGTCGTTGGTCGTAACGTCCCAAAACGCATCGTAGCATGACACCACGTTTGGATGAGGAGGCAGTGATTGAAGTAGGCGAACCTCGGACAAACAGCCGAGACTATTCAAACACAGTGACTTGGATGAGACAGGTTTCGCTGAGAAGAGATTGTAGGCGAATGATTGAACGTACGTTTCGTGAGGAGACAGAAAGTCGAGGTCTACTTGTTTCAAGCACACTCGTAGGCCATCGTTCAGACGCTCGGCAAGGAATACCTATCGTGTTCCACGCGCTAAGTGTCAAATGCCTTCAGCGGGATTTGGCTTACTACAGATATTACCTACGTCTCCATAGGAGCCTCTGCTGAGCTGCTTCGCGATACGGTACTTCTCGTGCGTCTTGAAGCGTGGCAGCATCGGTGGAGTCTCCGAATTCTCCATCTCTCTGGATGCAATTCCAACGCTCAAGTCCACGAGTCGAGTTGGCAACACGAGCTTCGCGCGAGTCCAATTATAGCTGCAATTTGTCACTGCTGGTTCGCGGTAGCGTTGATGTGGCCCATGACATAGTCCAGCACGCTCTGGTACATGGGGTCATCAGAGTCCTTGGCCTTGCAGATCGTCATGTGGTCGGCGTTCGGAAGCACGAAAAAGCTGCCGATACCCGGGTTAGCGGAATCGGGCTTCACGACGATCGCAGACAGACCAAAGCCAAGCGGCGCTGGCTTTTGTTCGGCTATACTAAGGCAATCAATGCCCAGCTCTGCAAACGAATCGTTCAAGTTCTCCAGCCGTCGGTCGTGGCTCGCGCACAGGTCTTGGATTGCTGGGTGTGTTCGCAGCAGCGAACGCACGGCTTCAGACCGGGCGCCTCGCGCCAAGTCGGATCCGAAATGCGGCACGGCCAAAAAGACGACTCCTGTTGTGCAATCCGCCAGCGGCCGCCTTTGACCAAGCAGCGTCGAGTCTTCAGAGGTTGCCTTCGACTGCAACAACATCTTTTTGACAAGAATGCCGCCCATCGAATGCGTCACGAACACAACGGGACGAGCGCCGCCCGACTGTTGGCCATCACCTCCAACGTGGGCAGTGTAGAGAGCATTCAGCATGAGCTTGGCGCGTTCTTGCAGCGTCAACGATGGCCATGGACTTGACCAGCTCACCATGCCGGCTTCATACCCGAGCGAGAGAATGCGCGCACGGATGCCCAAGTGTTTGAGATCTTCACACAGCAAAACATCTGGCCAGACGTCGGACCGTGCATCCAGGGCATCGTCCATGTCAGTACGCCATGTACCAAACGCGTCGCCTCGCAAGCCGTGCACGAAAACAACATCGACATCCGGCTCGTCGAGCGCGGTTACGTCCTGGGCGATGTCGCCTTGAGGAACGATAGGATGCACCCCTTCCGCATAGATGGGCAACGCACTCGCCCCAGACCGCGCCATCTCTCGGTATGCGGCAAGGTTCGCGCGTGCGCGGTACAGTTGCGAACGCTGGTATGGATCCTCACGGTCGCGCCACGTGTTGATGATCTCGAGCACCTTGTGGCCAGAGGAAGTCGTCTCAAGCATTTGCCCGATATCAAACACCTCTGCGAAAAACGTCTTCCAGAGCGGGTGATGGAAGCTGAACGGCTGGGCAGAAATACTCGCCTTAGTCACATCGGTGGACGGTAGAGAAAGATCTTGAATAGAAGAACGGCTTTGCTGATCTTCTAGAGTCTTGGCGCAGGCGGCCACGAGGTTGGCGATCACTCGTGCACTCTGGGCCGCAAAGTCGAATCGCTTGTCAGAAGGAGACTTAGTCGCCAGCAACGACATGAGCTCGACCGCGCCGAAGTGAATGAGCTCGTCGTAGTGTTGCTCGGCCAAGATCGCCAGCGCCGAGGCGCCAGCGTCGACGACTGCCGGACTGAAAACCATCTTCTCGTTGCCCGGTGTGAACTCGTCCGAGATGCGTGCGATATCTTCCACCTGCTTGATCGCGAGAATTTCTTCGCCACCCGTAACATTGCGAACGTGCTGCAACATACTCGCAAGCCAGGCTTGGAGCAAGAGCTGCTGCCTCGTGACGCCCGCAGCCGAGTCGCTCTCCTGCTCGACAAGGTGCACAAGGCACTCAATGGCGTTGCGTCGAATCTCCCGGTCGCTGCTTCCTGTCCAGTGTGTGAGAATATCAGCCCATCCAAACTCGGTGCTGGCGTCATACTCGTCGGCGCCGTACACCGGCAGATCCATGAGATCGTGGGCACCGAGAAAGACTCGAGACATGGGCAGCTGCCGCTTGGTATGGAACGTGTCCGCCGTAGCCGTCTCGAGAATCGCGGTGCCGCCGCTCTTGTAGCTGGTACAGACATTCAGAAATGCCTTGGAGAGATGCTTTTGAATCAGCGCCTGCTCCACTTGGTCAACCAGGCTGGGCAACTGGACTTCGGCAGGTCGTGCACTCTTCTTCTTCTTCTTCCTGGTGTGAAAGGGCGGCACCACCTGCGCTTCGTGCAGTTGACGCGCCATAGTGAAGAGTGCCTCCATGGTCTCGGGCGAATCGCGTACAAGGTGGCGCGTGCGTGGATGGCCACTCAACATGCGCAAACAATTGGCGCTCGCCAGCTGAAGTGACGGAGTCGTACTGTCTCCAGTCGCCCACGCGCGAACGTGCTGCATCCACAACTCGTAGACATCTTCATTCACGGGCACGGACGATACCAATGAGGCTTGAAGGAAACTCGTCGTGAGTGCAGCCGCGCTTTGCTGCAGTGCCGTATTCCCCATCGGAAGTGCTAGCAGGTGCGATGCGCACGCGGGTGTGAACAGATCGTTCAGCTGTTGCGTCGTCGCACACTCGGGACGACGCACTACGGCCTGCAGCATAGTGGATATGCAATCCATCGCAACCTGCCACACGAGATCATCAGTCTCTGAGCAACACCCCCCTCCTCAGATGCTGAAGATACCACGTACTGCCTTCACTGTTGACGGCATTTCTGGTGACACCATTCGCAAATAGCCACGAATCGCGGCGCCAAATTCGTCGTCGATCTGCTGTGGTGAAAGCAGCGACCGCGTGTGACTTGCTGTCATCGGGTCCGTGCCACGTCGTTGAAACTGCTGCAAGTGCTGCGCGAGCCGGACGAGACCACCGTAACGAAGCATCTCCTGGTGGCACATCAAATGGTCCAGTGCAACGCCGAGCCGCACCGTCGAGAGTTTCGGAGACTGTCTCTCGTCCTGTATCCGCGTCGACGCATCCAACGCTCGCTCGAGGCACTCGAAGATTTCTAGATACCAACAATTAGCGCGTATCATATACCTCTATATGAGAGAGCGAGAACTTACTGTCTAAGAGGACGGGATCTGTGGGCTTTTCGGTCGCGACGTAATCGACCAGCAGCTCCACCACTCCACGCTCCACGAGGGTCTGCACGAGATCGTCGCGGTCTTCCTGCGACTCGTCGCCGCTATCGCTCGGCGGTGCCATCAAGTCCAAGAGGATCCAGAGGAGTCGCTCCTGTGCGTGTAACGAAGCGCCGTTCTCGCTCGATGGACGCGACCGCTGGATGGCCTCCCACCACAGCATGCGTCGCGCGGCTCTCGCGTCTTCGGACTCTTGGGAAGCTTCGCTCGCACTGCCAAATAAATCACTGCGCATGTCGTTGTATGCGACAAACGACGTCCCGAGCATCCACCCGCAGCGCAGCAACAGCCACTGGCGCCGCAGCGGGCTATCGAGATCGTCCGGCGGTGACGAGAGGCCGACAAGGAGCGCGAGAGATCCGCCCACCAGCGCTCTACGACGCCATTTTAAACGCGACCGGTAGCGCGGGGCAATAGATGTGGGGAGAGAGGAGCTGGCTGTCGACGCGGACGCTGATTGGCATGTCCAGGGCCGAGGGACGGCAAGCGCACGGCGGCGCGTGAGCCGTATCTGCATCATTATTGAGGAGTGTTGTTGCCCACGAACTCCAGTGGAAGGCAACTTAAGCGGTAGCCACGTACCGTGGGTTCCCCAAAAGGCTAACTACACTCCAGCAGCTTCTATTTAGATGTATCACAGTAATCGGTAGAGTGTTGGTCGAAACCGTCTGGTATTCCTCCGTGGTTGAAGTTGTGATAGATTAGAGACATAGAAAGAACAGGTCGCTGGGAGGACAAACTGCCGTACATGAAATTCATGAAATGTCATTCTATTGAAAGTTGAAAACTGTCACAAGGAGGTGGTGGTTCCTAACCCTTCATAAATACGAGCTCGTTCTTGCTCACTTGAAATCCTCTCATAGCAACCGCGACGGCGCCATTCCTTCGCGAATACTCACTGACGGTTCCCTTGCTGGATAGAGGCCCATTCCTGGTTCTGCTGGAGCGAGGCCCAGAACTCCCGCTCAAGCTGACAGAGCTGACTGAGGGCACGCCGCTTGGCCTCGGGGTCGCACTTGCCCGCGGCGATGCGGTACCAGTGGTACTTACGGACGTAGCCCACAAACTTCTTGCTGATCCGCATGGGATGGCACACGAGCACTTCGGACAAGAACTTTCGGAGCGACACGTTGCCATGGAGAGGCAAGTAGCCGCTCTTGAAGGCCTCGATCATGGCCTTAGCGTAGTTCTCTTCTTCGAGCGACCAGCGACCGCTTCGCACGGCACCGTGCTGAGAGTAGTCCGATCGCTTGAGCGTTTTGGAAGACGACGACTTGGGGCTGTGTTGCTGGTCCATCTCGTCGTCAAACGAGTGGGCTTCGGCATCTTCATTCATGATGCTTTGCAGGCTCAACGGGTTGAACCGGCGGTCGTCTCCAGATGAACCATCGGGGCTCTGGCATGCACGCAGACTGCGAAATTTCTTGCTCACGCGCATGGCCTTGCACTGGAGCGAGTCGGCGATGAACTTGCGCAACGATGTGTTGGCGGGCAGCGAGACCTCGCCATTGCGGACCTGTTGGATGAGGTTTTCAGCAAACTCTTTTTCGTCGTTGGTCCAGCGACCTTGCTTGACCGGGTTACTTGGACTTTCGGACGACTTGGTGCTACAGGACGGGTTCTCGCTCAAGCAGATATCATCTGGGAAGTTGCCCGTCGACAGCACCGTTTCCCACACATTCTTCGAGTCGGCGGGGGTCTCCATGTGCCGGGTCACCTCGTCCTTTGACCCACCGGGGGTCATGTGCATGAAAGTCGAGACGTGGCCCTGAAACACTGGCGTCATGGCGTCGCCTTGGTAGAGACCCTGCGGTGAGTGGTGGATCTGCTGTGGCTGCGGGAACGGGAAGTTGGCAGCGTTGACATCCAGGTGAAGGTCTGGGCGAGCACGTTTCACAGGGCGCTCGTCTTCCGTGGGACGCGTGATCAAGTAGTCAATGGAATGGAGACGGTTCTTCATGAAGGCCATGGCGTCGTGCTGCTGCGGCTGTGAGGTGTTGCTGTGTGTTTGGCGACTCTGAGAGTCTGGCGTTGGCAGGAAATGGCACTGCTCGGCCGCTTCCAGAAGATGGGCGAGGCCAAACTGCAAGAAGAACAAGTCAGTCTCAGTTGAAAACCCGATCACACCTTCACTGAACTGTTCCACGGTGGACGGCACTGCCGCCTAGGTCCAGACCCATCCCCGCGAGAGAACACCAACTTGCCACGCATAGCACCAAGCCTTTGACAGCTCTGCAGATCTTTACGGTATGAACATACCCTGGTGGCAAGAAGTATGCTCTCTCTTGGCGAGGACGGAGGACCGACAGGGAGGCCATTCTGTTTGGGCTCAGGAAGGGAAGAAAGAAGTTTCACACACCTTTGATTCCGGCGACGGCGTCCTGTTGATGAAGGAAGCTGGAGACAACGGCGACCGGTTCTCGTGCTGCGACAAGCTTGAGAAGGATGCGAGCGGCTTGACAGGCTGTGTGGACGCAAAGCTATGGTGGAAGGAAGAGGGCGCCACGTCGTTCGGGATCTGGAGCCGTGGCAGCGTGATCACAGGAGCGACCGCCGATGCTGGCGACGACGACGAAATCAGCGACGGCAGTGTGCGAGTCGAGGCAGAGGGCGATGGCCGAGACATCATGGCGACAGCAGACATAGTTTAATACAGGGAGGTGCAGAGAAATTGGAAAATGCCACGATGCCTAGACACGCGCCGAACTCGAGGTGAAGCAAAATGATGATCGTGGAGAAAACTGACTGCTGTAAGTTACAGGCTGTAAGCGAGCGAGGGACCTGATCCAGCGTTCCGATTCTTGTAGACTCACCACACGAGCAGACTGTCGGACGGGAGCCAGAAAGGACAGGCGCTGGGTTTCTTCAGGAGAAAGGAAAGGAAGAGAACCTTGCTGGGTCGTCAAATGCGATCGAGACCAACTGGCACCAAAACGCCACCCAAGATTGAACCCCAGCCATCTGCCTTCGCGTCTCGTCACCTGCACACGATATTACTGAATTTTGACCCAGATTCAAAACCACAGCGTCCACAGTCCTGCGCTCTCGAAAAAACAAATAATTGCGAACACTATCCCTACATTGTGCACGTACTGGTACTCACCGTCCCAGGCATCCGATTGCAACACCATGAAAAAGAAGGTAGAAAGAGAACAATTCAGTCATCCACGCGAGCTGTCCAGCGCAAATCACACTGTTAACAGAGGCCCAAATCGTGATTTTTCAGCTGGGCTAAAAATTGTTTCCAGAAGAAATTGGAGATTTGTGTGGTTGAACCTTAGCATGAGTCGGCTTCCAAGGCGGATCAGCAACCCTACCCACTGCTCTACTGCAACTGAAGTTTGCATAGCCCAGCCAGTCCTCCGTCAGGTTCAGCGGAGGATGAACTTCAAGTGTGGAACGAGAACCAGTCGTCTGATCGCCTGAGTGGGCACAGCACGAAGTCAAGCCAGCCGCTCACTCGCTCCTTCAGATTCAGCACAACAATCAGAACTGTAAACGAGCGATTGGCGCTGCGGCGCCAGTTATTGATGGCCAACCAAATTTATCCAGTTTGCGTTATAAATCATGGTGGAACAAATAAGTACCGGTACGAGAAATTTGTTCCCCAACATATCCAGGATATAATCGTGACCAGAACCTGAGGATTTGTGAACACTTTCTATATCATGAGGTGTCTTTGACCGGCTCCTGACGAGATGAAAAGAAAGAGCTTCGTTAAGAAATTTCCGCGATTTTCCGGTTTCTGGTGGGCTCCTGGGTTTTCCGTGATGGAAGAGGCAACTTATCTGTTGTTGTTGCGTGCTTAGGTTAGCGATCAAGGCCAACTTCAATTTGAACCTGAGGCTGGTCCTCAGGAAGGATCTGCAGATTCCACAAGTGTCATCCGTGCCACGGTCTGCTGCTGATCCACCAGCGAGTGACAAGGAGAAAGAACTCAGACACTGCAGATTCTCCAGTGCCACCTCCAACGTTGAACTTCCGCGGGAGAACTGCAGTGAATGACGGCCAACAGGCGCGAAGGAACTCTCTGCAAAAGGGAGATTCTCCTTCACTGAGAGTATCTTTTCTAGATTCTCAACTGCAACAACAGAACTACTGTATGGTAGTTCCGCGGGTCAGAGTCAACTGGCTGGAAGCTGCCGTTTTTAGAACACATGTGCAAGTTGAAGTTGGAGTGGAGGTATGAATCCTGAATTTTGGGATTTTCTAAAACATCAAAAAGCCCAAATCATCAGTGGACACCAAATATCTGTGATAGTGTTTATCCAGTTCGACACGCCAATCACAGAACACATATGCCGACGCGGAATCGCAGGATAGTCAACGCGATGCTGCCTGCTAGACCACCTGGTTATGGCAGACGGAAGTGCAGTACTATTATGAAACTCACATCGGGCCAGTGCTGTCATCCGACAGAGTGCAGCAGCTAATCGCCACACACACACGAGAACCAACAGGCACGTCCAGCTCCTTGGAGTCACATGAAGATCAGCCAACCAAATCGCCGCTTTGCGTCACGCTGGTTTTTACCGAAAACGTCAACTTGCAGTTTAGCATCGTCAGCCTGGCTGGTCACATAAATTTATCACCCAATTATCCAAGAGCAAATTGCTGCCTTGAGTCTTCACGGCTGCCGGGGAAGTCGCGGCCATTACCGTACTAACGCATCCGGCTTTGTACTGTATGCGCAAATGTTGGAAAACCTCACATCTTGGTCCGATCAATTCTGGATAACACCCACCCGCTAAACAGCAGGGATTTTTGCGTGAGGACAGTTTATCTTGAGAATGTCACACTCTCCCACTCTGATCACCACTAAGACATGCAGTACTGTACAGAAAATAACTGCCGCAAGCCCACAAGAGTGGCGTTTGAACTGCAAACAGTTCTGTCCAGGGTGTCATTCGTCTGCAAAGGCGCTCGCATCTTCAAGCAGGCCCATCGCCAGTGACTCATGCTCGACCTCTGAGTAATCCTCCAATACAGTATCCTGCGTACTGTAGTGTCCTTGAACTCCAAGGTTTGGAGTCAGCTGATCTCTGGCTGCAAGCAAGCACCCGATGGTCGAACACACTCAGAACTGCAACCTGCGAAGGTGCAGGGCACGCTCAGCATGGTTGAAACGCGTAAACGGATACACTCTACATTGTGGGGTCCGCCTCTTTCCCGACAGTTCCTATTCCAAACAGAGTTATGGGCCAAACTGGACGTCCCCTCCTTCTTTTTTTTCCAGAGCCACTCCGCCATTCGTTTGGGTTCCTGGTCACCGCAAGTCGGATGCCCTTCCGGTGCTTCAAGATTGAATCTCCAAACTGCAATTATCTCCAAACTGCAATTCCCTTCACCGTACCCATCACTACATTCGTTCGTCGAGGTTGACCAATCTTCCACGACTTGCAGTTGGGATCAGGGCGCACAATACCGTACTACGGTAGCGAGACTGTACAAGTGAAATGCATGGGACGTTCCGGTGCAATGCGGCGGCCTCAGAATCTCAGTCTTGTAGGCCATGAAAGTGAGGAGTCCTGAGGTTGTTGTCCACGTCTGAGTGAGGTTGACGCAAGGTGCCTCAAGATAAACGAAGGCATTCTGTGTCAAGTTCAACTGCAATCGGTCGACGAGTGACGATCGTCCCCTACTGCAACTTGCGCGGATCAGTGACGCCCACTGTCACAGATGAATCGTCTGTGACAGTTGGCGCCACTGAGATGAATGACGCGTGGCATCTGGACCGTCGACTCCTCTTCGCTGGAACTCTGAAGTCGAGTCGCTCAGGACGAATGTGTGGGCCACACGGCCCACGCTGTTGGGACCTGAATCTCTCTCCAACTGATCCGCATCGCCGTCCGCGGGTTTTCTTGTTTGCTTTGGCCCGATGTGTACAGTAGTGAGTCGTTCGGATATGAAGGTAATCCAGACTCCGTGAATTTATGTGCACCGACAAATAGAGCGATGGGCGGGCTCATTTGTTGTCCCTCAAACCTGGCTTCTCATTATTGCACCATGATTCAAGAAGACGCTTTGTGAAGAACTGACCAGCGTCGATTTGTAGATGAGATCTCGACGACCACAAATAGACTTGGAAACCGGCGTCGGTTTGCGCGGCCTTGGCAAACTGTGCCGCCTTGTAGGGAGCTCTCAATGGCGACCACCACAGTAGATGACACCACACTCGCAGCCTCCGCCGTCATTGATGACCAAGCTCAGGCCATTGTGGAGCTGCCACCTCGCTTGAGCATCGTAGATCGCTTTCTCGAAGTGCGGCGGTTGGAACAGAAGAACGTGCCCAGGACGGAGGCCAGCAAGCCGCGCGTCGCTCAGCATGGTGCTCAACCAGCGGTTGTCGCCCCTCCGCGAACAATGTGGCGTGGGTACACGAAGCGTCTCCATGGAGAGCGAGCAGCTTTTGCGCGGCGAGCGATGCGTGCGCCTGACGAAAGCTACAGCGACAGTGCCGACGTATACAATCCGAAGAAGCTGTCAATGACGTTTATCAAAGTTCACGAAGACGCCGATGACGTCAACCGCCAGTTTTGGTACCGTACGCGGAGTTTGTTCTTCCAGCGCCAAGTCGTTGATCGTCCAGTGTGCGACTTGATGGAGAATCAAGAATGGTACGACGCAGCACTTGACCGCGTCCACGCCAGCAACGACAATGATGGCGATGTAGGTGTTGGTGCTGAAACGCCGCCAGCAAGCGATGTACGAGTCGGCTTATAGTAGAAGGTGTACGCAGCGTTGCTGGAATCTTAGGATAGAATGTGCATGGCGTCCGCTCTTCCCGTCTCACACAATACGTACTACTGTAATACTAGCAGCAGATCTGCATCAAGTGCTGTTTGATTCATGGAAGGATGAACGGTGCAAAGCACATACCACTGGCCGCGCGATGGTCCCTATGGTCCCCAACGTGACGTGAGGTACATGAACAATTCTCACCCGAGGCGACAAATATGTGTGTGGAGTTTTAGGTGCTGAGAACCCGATACCCCTTCGGTCAGCGGCTGAGGAAGAAATGCAAGATAAACTATGCAAGGTTAGACTGCCGCGGTTCTACGCCCGCTGGCGGGGCACCCAGTCAACCAAGACGACACGCACAGCACGGCGAATCGGCGTTCACCCAGTCTAACTGTCACTCACTGCAGCATACTGTATGAGTGAAGGCTGAACAAACCACACAAGACAATGAGGCCCATTATGGGTGGAGTGGAGGCAATCCGAAGATACTGCAGTACGACCGACCATGGGCGGATCAAATGCCCTTCTCCGTTCAAACACGAGCCGATGCTATCCATCTCCTGGTGGCTGTCCGACAAACTTCGAGGATGGACCAGAGAGAGTCATTCTGATAAATTTCGACTAATCGAATTAGGTACGGAGATGTACGAGAGATTTTAGTAAGGTGACTCATTTGCCGAGTTTCAACTATGCCACTAGACGCGGCATTGGACTATTGCAAGGAAAAAATGCTTGGCGGGTTTGGCTGTGAATTATGGCTTTGGTTGCTGTGTATCATACTGTATACAGCGAAGTATCACCCCACGACCAAAAACAGAGAGACAGTACTGTATTACTAGTGTTTGCGAGAACGTGATGTACTTCGGGAGAGGAAGCCAAGCCGAGTACCGCGGCGTGTTGGAGGGGCTCAGAGCCGCCCAGAACCACCGGTGGCTCCCACTGGACGTCGTTGGCGACAGCCAGCTCATCCTCGGCCAACTACGGCAATACCGCCCCCCGCGCAACCAGCAACTGAGAGCGCTATACGCAGAAGCCCGACGCCTAGGCGATCAGCTCGGCGTGAG
>JAADVZ010000812.1:0-14250 GCA_023335925.1 Pythium phragmitis | reverse complement strand
CGACGGCTGCAGCAGAGCGATGACGACCGTCTTGCGGAGCGTCTTGGCGATACTGCGCTGGGTCTTGATGATGTCGTACGTGGCGGCACTGTCGAGACCCGTCGAGATCTCGTCCATGAACGTCACGTACTTGTTGCCAAACTGCATTTCGCCAGTCGTCACGCGCTTGCGTTCGCCACCCGAGACACCGCGCAGCATGGCGTTGCCCACGATCGTGTCCTGGCAGTTGTCGAGACCAAGCTGCTGGATGATGACTTCCGGAAGGAACTGGTAGAGCGCGGTCGCGGCCTCCAAGGCCTGCTTGTTCTCCGCGTCAGTGCCCTTGTTAAAGTGGCTCATGGCTCGCTCCGAGAGTTCGCCACCACAGCACTCGTGGGCAAACTCAAGCGTCTCTTTCACGGTAAGTGTTGGGAAATGGTGGTCTCGCTGGGTCACGTAGCTCACGTACTGCGGCATGCGCTTTAGGAGTTCTTCACGGGACGCACCGTTGTACGTGACGTCACCTTCAAGGCTCACATTCTTGGTCATCGGGAAGCGGCCGCTCAAGACCTTCATGAGCGACGACTTGCCCGAGCCTGGCTGCCCAGCACGAGCGTGATCGATCCGGGCTTGAAGACGCCGTTCACGTTCTTCAGAATGTGCTTCGTCACACGGTTCTTCTTGGCCGAGAACTTGCGCAGACTCTTCTTGATCTCGTTGGCGATCGTCGGCAGCTCGTGCTGGCTGTCCTTGTCACTCGAGACCATAATGTCGGCCGAGATACTGAGGTTCTTGAAGCGCACTTCCATTTGCGGCAGCGCCTTGCCCATGGCGGCCTCGATGCGGGACGACATGTGGGCATGCAACGCCTCGGGACCGTGCTGCATCAGCGCCTTGGCGTCGGTGTACGAGTACTCGATCGCCGGCGCCTCGCCGTAGTGGTCCATCGAAGAAGAATCCGCCATCGTGCTTCGCTTGGAGGTCGAGGTGCTCAAGCAATGGCAAATTGAGGAGTGGCAGATTAACGAAGGCATCTTGCCTCTCGGCTCCAACCACGACAAGAGTCGCAACGCGACAACAACATTCTACAGTACCGGTAGGTACAGCAGAGACAGCGTGTGCAGTACCAGGCAGTATTCACTCGATGCAGAGCGACACAGGCTGAGCATTTCTTGTCGACGAAACAAGTCGCAAGCGATCCCGTAATGCAGTAAATTGAACTGGTGCTTGGGGATGAGTGGACCTGCGTGGAGTGACGTAGTAAACCCACGCTGCATATGTCGCTTTTCGGGACGCAGAGCCAATGGGAGGACGGGATCTCTCGATCGTCTCACTTTGATTGGCTTGTGAGGAGTGAGTGCTGAGACAAGCGTCCACGTGATTGCGCCCGTTGATGACGCCGTCTATCATAAGAGACAGTTCACTATCCGGAAATTTCTGCTTTCGTGCTGGTTTACGGAATTCAATACTATCGCGAACCTGAGATAACGTTACCCGTACCGTATTTCAGGAAGCACTCTATTATAAATGGGGAAGTAAAATACCGTATCTCTAGTTCGCTTCGGGGACTGCTCAGGATGTTTAGCGAGTTGAATGGCTCTTGTACCTTGCCTTCAAGGGTCACGATAAGTACAGTACTGTCTCCGAGGCAATACAGTACAGAACGCTGCATTCAGACGGCTCAATACCGGTACAGTAGTGTGGTCGTGTCGCTGTTTTACAAACAGGGACCAAGTTCAGAACCAGTCCCATTTCAGAACCAGCGCCCGTTGTAAATGAGGCCGTTTCTGATCCCTGGGGATTGATGAGCTGAGCCACACCAGTTGACGAAGATTTTCGAGTGGACTTCGTCCCAAGCTGGGACTGGTGTTGGCGTTGGCGCGGTCCTATTATCGCTGCAAGATTCGTGTACCAAGTTAACGTACCGGTATCGGCGACCCAGTCCGACTGGGTCGTTTGTGATTGGGTTAGAGTCTCAGCACTGCCAATGATTACGCCACAGGATACTTACGAATCTTTTTTATGACACGGCATATTCCCACTTTGGTCACGGATACATCACAGCATGACCCAGCAATGCTGGGTCATGCATTGCTGGGCCAGCAATCCAGAACTCCGTCTCAAGTTGGCTGCTTCTCCTGGAACGCTGCCGTAGTATATCGCAGCAGGGGTGACCTAGAGATTTTATTACCGGTATAGTACAGTGGATTATAGCACCGTCTCGACCCCCAGCGGCGAATTCTGTTGATGTCGACAAATCCCGCACCGCCACGTCACTGCATGCGTGACGCCGCTTGACCAAAGATTCAGGGGACAGATAAAGGGTCTTTCAGGATGGATGGAGTAATCCGTGCGAGTCGACATCGCCATGGGTTCGTTTCTCTTGTGGTACTGTGGTGTCTCGGCGTCTGGGATGGTGCGAGTGTTTTTATATAGTTTGGCACCCCCTGCGTCTGACACAATGGACCAACGACTACACCCCCTCTCCGCGTTCATCAGGCACGGGCCATGGCACGAGTCGCGCCGCTCGACGTAGCGTCCGCCACGGAAGATGCAGTCAGCGACGTCGCCACGCTGCTGCGCCACGCGCTGACGCTCGACGTCGCTGCCGATCGGGCGGCGCTGCTGGACGCACTGGATCACATTGCGATGACCACAGAAATCCAGCAGCTGAGCGATACGCTCGCTCTCGCCGCCTCCCGCATCAACCTCCACGCGGTCGTCCACGCCTTCTCTCCGAAGGAGCTGTGTGTGTTGCTGTCGAGTCTTGACCACGTGAGCGGCCACCTCTCGAGCGACGCGGCCATGCAACTCGCGAGCGTTCGCACAGCAATAGAGAGCACGATCCACACTGCCATGGCGTCGACGGGGCGCCACGAGTTGGCCGTCGCGTTGCATGGGGATGCCACCTCGCTGCGGTCGCTGGTCATGGACGGCATAGCCGCCAAGCGTGACATCGAACTGGTCGGCCACACACTCGCGGCGATGTTCTCACAGGCTTCCCTTTCCTTCTCCAACAACACGCGTGAGGCGGTGCGCCGCATGGCCGAGTGGGGCATGCCGCTTCCCGTGGTGGCCGTTGACGAGCTCCGCAATGCCAATGCACTCGTGCTGGGGGCCGTCCAGCTTTCCAAGCACGAACTGCTGCAGCTTCGAGAGGCGGTGGGGCGGGCCGCAGCATGCGGCGTCTCACTCGAGCTCATGCACCTGTGGGCACTCGTGCATTCGTCGGTCAGTAGTATTCTCCCGATCGAGTCGCTCGTGGATCTGGCGAGCGACACGCTGGACGCAGCAAAGCCCGTCATGTCGGAAACACAGGCCATCGGTGAGCTCTTGCGACTCGCGCTCGCGTCGTCCATGAGCTTGGCCTCGGCCGTTAGTATAGAGCTCCAGGACGCGATCAGGAACATGGGTGAGCACGGCGTATCGCTGCCGTTGGCGGCACATCTTCGCGAGGAACTCCACGCCAACGCCGAGCGGATCGCTCAGGCGCTACCGTCCGAGAAGCTTGCACAGCTACAGACACATCTCCGCGAGGTGGCGTCGGCTGAGTGGGAAGACGCGACAGCGTTTCTTTCGACGCTCCAGCATGCCATGGCAAGTCTGCCGCCTGTGCCAACCGTCGTCGTGGACGCCGTCAAGCACACGACAGCCGATCTCGTGTACGGCAATGTCTTTAGCGTCACCCTTCGCAATAGCCATCTCGGCGAGAAACTCGATCGCGTGATGCTCGTGACGCGAGACGGCGTCCACGAGGCCATGGCCGCACTCACCACTGGAATCGCGTCAACGCACAGTTGCCTGGCGGCCGTGCTGGTCACGCTGCCGCCGCTGCTGCGCGTCGAAATCTTGCGTGACTTTTGCCAGACTGTCGGCCTCTTCTTCACAAACCTGTACAGCTCGATGCTCCGCTACAGGCACGCCCCGTGGCTTCGCGACACGCAGCGTGTCTTCCAATCGGCCTTCAACATTGTGTCCGTCGACCTCACCGCACTGTGGAGCGACAAGCACGAGCTGCTTCTTGACATTGGCTTCGGTGTGCTGCTGGGGATCATCGCCGTGACCTATAGTGCGTACCTGTGGTTTGCCATCTCGGGACGCCATCTCCACAAGCGGTCCGAGGAGATCCGCCACGGCCACGAGGCCACGACGTGGGCCGAGCTCGCCGTCAAGCAGCAGCGGCAGCTGCGGGCGTTCACGATTGTCATTACACTCTGCCTCACCATGTACCTGCCGTTGACACGGGTGTGTCTGGAGATCTTGGTGGCAGCGATCGTTGAGTCGTCTCCTTCGTCTTCCTCAGCTTCCAACATTGCCGACTTGATTTCTCCCTCCACGCTGCGCATCCTGGAACACTACAGTGATCTCCGCGTGCTCTGGGTCGCGCTACGCATCGGAGCTGTCGTACTGCTCGTGACGTTTACGGTGCCACTCCCCGTGCTGCTGCTGCGCGCAATCTCGGAGAACAAACCCGCCGGCTCGCTCGAGAACCCGCTTGTGACGTACGACGTCGACGGTGAACAAGTACCGTTTGACGACAAAGTGTATGCGCGCCTGGTCGCCAGCGACCCGAGCCAATTGCAGTGTCCGTACCGCTCGCTGTACGCAGGCTTTGAGCAAAAGTGGAGCCACTACAAAGTGTGCCAGCTGCTGTTCAAGACGGCGCTGATCGTGCCACTGCTCATGACTCGACAGCGCGGCATTCGAAGCATCATCACAAGCGTGCTCTACTCCGGGATCGTTGCGCTCACGTCGTACGGCACGCCGTTCAACGATCCGCTGAACAACGTTATGGAAGTCAGCGGCAAAGGCGCTGCGCTCGTAACGTGCGTCGGCGGTGTGGTCCTGGCTTTTCTTCAAGACAACGACCACGTCCAGGTGCTCGTGGGCGTGCTTGTGAACGTCGTCAACGCTGTGAATATGGTCGTCATGGTGGGTATTCTCCTCTTTGGCATGCCAAGAGCTCGGCTGTGGATCAAGAACCGACTGGGCACACTCACGTTCAGCGACACGGTACGTGATCTCCAGGACGCGCCCGCCGCGAGCATTGTGCCGCACTGGGATCTCGACAAGGAAATCAAGCACCGCATTTGGCACCACTTTTGGCACGCCGTGCTGCTGTCGCTCCCCGAGAACAAGGAGATCATCCAGCGGCTTGCGAGTCTTCAGCACGCCGTGACCCAGTCGGGCATCGCGAACGTGGCGCGCCACTGGCAGGGCCACGCTACGCCCTACATTGCGTCTATGCGGCTCGCGGCTCGTCGTTTACTTGAGGGCGTTGATGTGTTTTGGGACGATGCCTCGGGCGCGCGGGATGGCTTCTTGGATTCCAAGAGCTGTTTTGGTAAGATGTACATTCGTCCGTACCCTTTCCACTGCGTGGTCGTCTACGACGACTGTGCCGACGAGAGCATCGTGCGCGACGACAAGTTCCCGGCCTTTTTCTTTCTCAACTTT
Organism: Pythium phragmitis; assembly: GCA_023335925.1. Taxonomy (NCBI): domain Eukaryota; phylum Oomycota; class Peronosporomycetes; order Pythiales; family Pythiaceae; genus Pythium; species Pythium phragmitis. The sequence goes on along the minus strand of JAADVZ010000812.1, from coordinate 8,814 downwards.
TCGCCCGCAGTCGTAGCTCGTCGCTTGGTACGGCAAAAGCTACGCGCGCTCAGCGCCGGCGACGTGGAGATCCATTTCCCTTTCGCGCGCCAAGAGACTGTGACGGTCGAAGACGGGACCGAGACCACGACGAGCACCAATGCCGAGGGCAAGACCGAGACCACGACGAGGACGCGGTACACGAGCGTCGCGTTCACGTGTTACTACACGGTCGGCGTGATCCGCATCGCCGCCAACTCGGACAAGCACGAAATGGCCGCCGGGTTCCACTTCACGATGACGTACCGAGATGGACGAGGCGACGCGGTCGCACCGCACACGGGCCAAGTTCACCGCCAGGAGAACCGCGTCGCGGCGATGGGCCCAGACCACGTCGGCCTCACTTGTGAGATGCAGGAAAGTGCGCAGCTGACCGCGATTTTCCAGCAGACATACGCGCGCTGGTCCGTTGGCGTTGAGCGGCTCCACGAACACGCGAACGAGTACCGCCGCCGACTCATGGAGCACCACGCTGCGGCGAACCGTGTGCTGGGTGATGGCTTTTGGTACTTTGTCTTTAACAACCCGACGCTGCCACGGCACCAGCTTTGCCGCTACCTGGCAATGGAAGAGACCAACCCCGTGTTGAAGCGACTGCCCGAGACCCACAGCGATGCACTCGACTTTCTCTACCAGCGAATGGGCTTCGTGCTGTCTCATCCAGCGTGCAGTCTCTGGTACGTCTTTTGGGACGACGTCTTTGCCCGCAATGGCGAGATGACGCGGCTTAAGCCCTTTGAGCGGGACTTGAATCCTGCGAGGCCCACGTCGCTGGCCTACCGCGTGCTGCGCAGGGACGAGCTGACGACGTGGCTGAAAGAAAAGCAGCTTTTCGGACGCCCTCTCTCGTGGAAAACCGTACTGCTGGGGCGATGCTGTCTGTTCCACGAGAGGATCGTGCAGCTGCTGTTTGAGCGCATGCAAATGCTTCTAGAGCCAAATGACGTGCCTGTCAAGCGATCGAAATGACTGGAACGGTCTTCTGTACCTCAGTATAATGATCCATGACCACGGCACTCACTGAAAATATCAATACTGCTTCCGATAAAGGTAACTCGGACTTCGGTGGGTATGGTTTCCACGCGCAAGGACGGGTGGGTGGGCAACACCGTTCATTCTACTATACTACGGTTAGTAACTCGCGCTTGAACCACGCGAGCGGACGAGCACGGCTTCCTGCACAATGCACTCACTTCATCAACTCCTGCTTGAACCTCGCCCAATTGATTCTCCGTCCTCCGCTTCCTCTCCAGATAGCCGGCGGAAGGCGTCGCGTGGAACAGGCAAACGCTCACGCGAGGTTTGCAACTTTCTGTTGGGAAGTTCCAGGGTGTTGTGTTGCCAAAATTCTCGACGTGGGACCCATTGGCAGGCAGTCTGCGCTGAGTCAGACTCATGAATGTGTGAAATCGCACAGCGCAGCCAGCGAAGTCTCGCATTCGCAGTCATGACGCATCACGACCCGGTCAGGCTTCTCTTGATGGAGCCGTCTCCCAGCTCAACACCTGCGCCAAGCCGACGAATTCTCCATCGTAGGACGTCGCTGCGGCTCGGACTCGGTATGGCGAAACCCTAGTTGTGCAGTGCGGAAACAGCGATTCCACCGGAGAGATGCACAAAGTACTGTATTCTCATGTTGATCAATTGGGAGGGAGACCCACAAAGGACTTCAAAAAGCTCGGCTTCGCCCTCGGTGGTCGAGGCAGCCGCCGCGGTTTCCTCACTGTCGCGAGTGCCGTTCATGCCTGTGCCGTACAATGCACAGCGTCCGAGGGCGACTCCAATTTACGGTTACAGAACACTTTTTCGGACAAGTTGTATTTTACAGTATATCACATGCCCCGTTTCTGGCTCCACATGTCACTCAGACCTGCCCGGCTCATTGACATCACGTCCCGTTTTTGTGTGCTCGGTGCGACAATAATGCACATAGACAGGGCTCTACACTGGCTCCCTTCGTATGCCATTCAAAAGCTTATTTTAGACAACTGTAGATGAATTCGAGCAGTTAAAAGCTCTCAAATTCGCTCTCATCTATTTTAAAAATATAGGGGATATTTATTTAGCTGGTCATCTCACTACCCTACGCGGTGATCTGAGCCACTAGAGAGCGGCTGTGCAAGATGGAGATTGATTTACCCTACTAGTTCGGAACGACCGCAATACCTGTCTCCATAATTAGGACCATCTCGATGAGAAGCTGTGGTTGTCAGCCATGCCCAAGCATCGCTCACGAGTTGCTCAGTGTAGAAACGGAAGCCGAGGTGATTGAGAAGCATTTCATGAGCTTGTGATCCATTTCCACAAGGTAAGCTAGCCCTTTTTACAGACCTTTCGTCACTGAGTGTGGGAATGGCAATCTTTTCGCGACATCGGTTAGTTGGAACCGAGCGATTCGTGACGGCAAGGACACCAACGTTCTCTTGTTCGTTGATGTGCGTGTGAAGTGAAGACTATTGAACACGCGTATCGTACTCATACTATGATGGCTTTGTTGTTCGTCGATGGAGTAGGATCTGTTTGGCAGTCTGGCACGGCTGGAGTCGTTAGTATTGCATAACCGCGGACTAGAAACTCCCACGAAGTTTGCAACCAACAAACTGAGCACTGTTGTCGTCACGATGCACCTACTGTTTTCAGATACCAGCAAGCGTCGTGCTGTCAGTGACGCATACAATGTACTCTACCGTACCAACGTAACACTTGTATAGTACAGTGTACTGGGCAACGGAAGTGTACTGATACACGAAAGCCGAGGAGGAGAAATTAACGAAGTGGCGCACGTTAATTCTGGATTGGTCCCAACTTTCAATAGAGCTACTGTATGTAGAAGGCTTACTGAACGTTTTTCGTCCCTTCGTAAAATTCTCAGGTACTGGCAAGTTACCTTATACAAGTAAATATTCTTTGATATGGCAAGCACTCAACCTCTGCTATCTACACATGCACGAAGGCTATGAATTGTTTGTAGTATTCGAACGCCTTCACTATTCCATGCAATGGGCAATCGTAGTGTGTCTGGGCCGCGATCTTATCCGAGTCCGAAAGGTTCCAAGAGTCGTCCGAAAGGCCGAGGTACAAGTCTCGAGAAGTGGGATCACTTTGTTTCAGAATTAGTACATTCGTCGACAGCTGAGTGCCGATTTGCGCCCGACTCAGTGAGCCGAGGCGTCGACATAGGAAGATGGTGGGATTCTTTTCTTTTTTTTTCTCCTGATATGGAGGGAACTGATGTGGCTGATCAGTTCTGTCTCCAACGAAACCTCGGGATATCCTACTGTCATGCGCACAAATACGCTGAGAAACCCCAGGCGTCTCCAAGTCACTTTCGAGATGCAGCTGCGGTATCCTAGGTGTCAAGAATGGAACGTGCTGCGTTCGAATGAGCGATCGGGAGTGTAACAACCTGCATGCGTGGAATGGACCTTTTAAATAAGCCAATTTCTGATGGCATCCAGTACAATAGTAATCGGGTTCTTGAAACGCAAACTGGCGACAAGGATCGGAAGGGCGGTCATGGATCCCTGGTTCTACTGGCAGACCAGACCTTCCCGGCACAGCGGCTGTGGTGATCGCCCACCAGAAGCGTTGTTTCGCGTTTGCCAGTCTGCGCTGCCTCTCATTCTCCAACTTGCCTCGCAAGCAACAAGCCCAGCAGCCTCAAGAGAATACCTCGCCATGAACCAGCCAGCCAAGCACGACCTCGGTGAGCGCCTCTCGTACGTGTCGTCCGCCGCAATGGGCAAGGACGGCAACTACGTCGATGCCAAGACCCCCGTTGACGGGGTCGAAGGTGGTGCTCTCCGTGCCGGTGGGCGCCCCAATGTCTGGAGCAAGGACTACATCGGTCTGTTGATCCAATACGCCGCCGTGGGCATTATCTACGGTACGCTGCCGTCAACGGTCTACCCCGTGCTCCAGCAGTACCTCAACATGGAGGGCACGCAGATTTTGTCGGCCGGTGTGCTGCTGAACATGCCGTGGTCGTTCAAGGTCGTGTACGGCATCCTCACGGACTGCTTCCCGATTTTCGGCTACCGTCGTCGTCCGTTTATGATCATTGGGTGGACTGTCTGCGGCCTCATGCTTCTCATCATGGCCTGCACGAAGATCGGCAAGCCGTACTTTATCGACCGGTCGCTTGTGGACAAGAAGCCGTCGCTGTACACGAAGAATGATTGGGAGCACGGTATCAACCAGAATGCGCCGGACTCCGGCGGCAAGCTCATCGTTTTCATGATGCTCGCGGCAGTGGGGTACGTCGGTTCGGATGTCGCAGCCGACGCCGTCACCGTCGAGCTTGCCCAGCGGGAACCCGAAGAAGTGCGCGGCTCCACCCAGACTACGATCTACCTCGTGCGCACGATTTTCGTCACCTTTGCGAACGCCATCACCGGCTTTCTGTTTAATGGTGTGGAGTACGGTGGCGACTTCAGCTTCTCGCTCACGTTCCCTCAGCTCATGGCGATCCTCACGGCCGTCTGCGTGCCCGTGATCCCGTGCACGTGGTTTTTCATCAAGGAAGAAAAGCACCCCGGCGTCAACCTGAAGAACTACGTGGCTGAGTTCTGGGAGCTGATCCAGTCGCGCGCCATGTACCAGGTCATCGCCTACAAGTTCTTCTCAGGCATCTTTGAAACCATCTCGGTCACGTGCTCGTCTCCGATCAGCGAGTTCTGGGTCGGCGCGACGCCTCTCAACAGCACGATTGCGTCCGTGATCAGCAACACGATCTTTGCGGTTGTGCTCTACGCCACGGGCAAGTGGGGTCTCCAGTGGAACTGGCGATGGATGCACGCGATCACGCTTGTCTCGTCGAGCATGATTGATGCGTTCGTGTCGTTTTTCGTGATCTGGGACGTTGTGCGTAGCCAGTGGTTCTACCTCGGCCCGCCGCTCCTCGAGCAGCTGCCGCAGGGCGTCAGCTTCATGGTCGGCACGTACGTGTTCGTCGAGCTCGCCGGTGAGGGGAACGAAGGTGCCGTCTACGGTTTACTCACGACGGTCTCAAACCTCTCAAGCACCTTCTCCAGTACCATCACCAAGAACATTGACGCGCAGTTCACAGTGACGTCAGCTGACATCCAGGAGGACTCGCACGAGGTCCGCACGCAAGTGACGTACGTGTTTCTCATCTCCTACTTCACGAGCGTGATCGGTTTGTGCATGCTGCCCATGCTGCCGGCGCAGAAGCGGCAGACCCAGGAGCTCAAGGCAAAGGGCGGCAAGAGCAAGATCATCGGAGCCCTCACGGTCTTTTACGTCGTCTTTGCATTGTGCTGGTCGGTCATGATCAACATCATGTCCATCTACCCAAGCACGTCGTGCCTCAAGATTGTCGGTGGCAAGGGCTGCGGGAAGAAGGCCCACAAGTAATCAGCGGCGGCTGAGTCTGTGCTGCTGGTGAGGAGACCTGCAAAGGGGGCAGTCACAATGTACAGTACACTCGGGGGAAACAGCGTGTGCATTTGAAAAACACAAAAAAGAACGTCACATTTTGTTTTGCAGTACGGCGTTGGTCGTTGCCGCGAGTTCTTATCACTGTGTGCTTCATGTAGCTGGGTGGTACATTAGTGCTACAGTCTCCAACTCTCTTGGCCCCGAGAAGCTCACCCTCATTCACTCCGTGTCATCGATCTCTCTTCGTTTACCATAAATTGTTCTTGTCACCCTTAGCATTGAGCTCTCCAAGCCACGCAGCAGCGCTTTTGTTACATATTGTGTTACTAGTAGTCAAGGAGAAGAAGAACGCAGCATCAGAGAGTAAACGTACTTCTCACATTGCAAAAAGAACTAGAATACTAGCACCAACCACACGACATCTTCCTACTTGGTGACCTTCTTGCAGCCCTTGCCACCGACCAGCTTGAGGCACTTAGTGCTCGGGTAGATGGACATGATGTTGACCATGACGGACCAGCACAGCGCGAACGTGAGGTAGAAGACCGTCAGCGCACCGATGACCTTGTTCTTGCCGCCCTTGGCCTTGAGCTCTTGGGTCTCGCGCTTCTGTGCCGGCAGCAACGGCAGCCAGAGCAGACCCAACAGGTTCGTGACGTACATGATGATGAGCACGTACGTCACGTGAGTACGGACCTCGTGCGAGTCCTCCTGGATGTCAGCCGACGTCACCTTGAAACCAGCATCGACGTTCTTCGTGATTGTGCTGGCGAACGTGCCCGAGAGGTTGGAGACCGTCGTGAGCAGACCGTACACGGCACCCTCGTTACCCTCACCGGCAAGCTCGACGACGACGTACGTGGCAATGATCCAGCCGACGCCACCCGGGAGCTGCTCGAGAAGCGGCGGACCCAACCAGAACCATTGGCTACGAACGACGTTCCAGGTCGTGAGGAATGTTGCAACAGAGTCGATGCAAATCACAAAGATGACCGTAATCGCGTGCATGTACCGCCAGTTCCACTGGAGACCCCACTTCATCGTAGCCCACAGCACGATCGCAAAGATCGTGTTGGACAGGACCGAAGCGATGGTGTCGTTGATCGGCGTGACACCAGCCCAGAACGAAGCCATGGGCGACCCACAGGTGATCGAGAGTCTCTCGAAAATGCCCGAGAAGAACTTGTACGCAATGACCTGGTACATGGCACGCGACTGGAGCAGCTCCCAGAACTCCGCCATGTAGTTCTTGACGTTCACACCCGGGTGCTTCTCTTCCTTGATGAAGAACCACGTGCACGGAATGACAGGCGCAGTGCAGACCACGAGGATGAGCATGAGCTGCGGGAACGTCAGCGAGAAGCTGAAGTCTCCACCGTAGTCCTCGCCGTTGAAGAGGAAACCGACAACAAGCACCGAGATCGTCATGAAGATCGTGCGCACGAGGTAGATCGTGGTCTGCGTCGTGCCACGCACCGCCTCAGGCTCACGCTGAGCGAGCTCAACCACAACACCATCAGCAGCGACATCAGCGCCGACGTAACCCACAGCCGCCAGCATCATCAAGATGATGTACTTGCCACCAGTGTCCTGGGCGTCGGTGTTGATGAATTTCTTGTCTTCTTCCGTGTACAGCGATGGCTTCTTGTCGTGAAGCTCTCGCTTGATGAAGTATGGCTTGCCCATCTTCGAGCAGGCCATGATGAGAAGCATGAGGAAACACACACTCCAACCAATGATCATGAATGGGCGACGACGGTAGCCGAAGATCGGGAAGCAGTCCGAGAGAATGCCGTACACAACCTTGAACGACCACGGCATAGTCAGCAGCACACTGGCCGACACGATCTGCGTGCCTTCCATGTTGAGGTACTGCTGGAGCACGGGGTACACCGTGGCTGGGAGCGTGCCGTAGACCATACCAACACCAACGTACTGGGCAAGTACACCGATGTAGTCCTTGCTCCACAAGTTGGGGCGACCACCGGCGCGCAGGGCACCTCCTTCAATGTCGTCAATGGGGGTCTTGGCATCGACGTAGTCGCCGTCTTTGGCCTTGGTGGCGGACGACACGTACGAGACGCGCTCGACGAGGTCGTGCGTGGCAGGCGCGACCATGGTGGTTTGTCTTGGACTCTTGGGTTATCGCTTGAGTGCTGGACCGCAGAATGGAGAATGAGAAGAACTGGGGGGCGTCCCAGCAGACTGCCGTGTCGTGCCTCAGGGGGTCGTCAAACACACGGTATTTGGACATGATCACGGCGAAAACAACGCGAGATAGAGTTTCTAAGTCGATTGATATTTGCTGGCTGCCAGCTCAATGAGCTGGTCAGGTAGCAACTCGTTGGTGGCTGCCAGATGGATATCTGCTGTTCAGAAATGGGTTACTTTGGTCCCCCCATCCCAACATTTTTCACTGTCGTACTGTATTGACCGAGGATAGAAGTAGCACTGTATTGACCTTGGCACCATTACTGCTCTAATTAATACTGTATCGATAGACTAGACCGATGGGAAGGGCGCAATTTCATTTACCACATGCGCTTCCTGCCATTGTGGGTGAAAGGAGAGCTCGGTTCAGAATCGTGAATTAAAGGGATAGTGCGCCTGGCTTCTTTCCTATGAAAGTGACCAAACGCACTTACGATTGTTACTATTATACTAAACGCCCTATGATTCATCTTTTTCCTCATGAAAGGAACCTCAAGTTGGGTACGAAAGACACTGCACTCGACCGACCTCTTCAGTTCTTTATCTTCATCTACTGTACGGTCGCCCTGGAGGCCATCCTGTGCAGAGGTTCGAAGGCACGTCTTCCCCAACACACTCCCAGCATACAGGATACGCGAAACGGTTTCTGTCACGGTCCAACTCTTTCACAAGAAGTGGAAATTAAACTTTTCTCTCGTAAGTCGCTTGTGCAGAGGCCGGACCGACGGCATCTGAGAATCTGACAAGAGTTCAGAGAAAGCTGCAGTGTACAGCTGGGGTTGGGCGGTGCGAAGCCATCTGGGCCAGGTCAGTCCCTTCCCTTTCTCAGGGCGAACTGAGTCCATCTCAACTGTAAACATGTATTATAACAGTTTTATAGGATTCATGAGGAATCAACCCATCACTGACGTGGATAATGTGAGAGGCAAAGAATACATCTTCTACCGATGTACAAGGTTTGCAATACCCGACAAGAAGTTAATCACAAAGAAGTGCGTCACAATTAGGTGTTAATACTCGTGGATGCATGTACAATACGTTCCGGGATCTTGAGTGGTCGCGCAGAACAACTGTTGCCAATGGGATGAAGAGCCGGGCAGGAACTTGGCTGGCGTTGTATTAGCCACGCCGCCGCCATTCGTTCAAGGGGGGGGGGGGGGGGGG
>JAADVZ010000811.1:0-14273 GCA_023335925.1 Pythium phragmitis | reverse complement strand
CTTCGTGGGCTGCACGGACGAGATCAAGGGCTTCAAAGTGCTGTTACCACGGCCCGGTCACCCGGTCTTCGAAGCTTGAGACGTGTCGGTCATGGATCGTATGCTCTTCGAGATCCAAGATGTTGGAAAGGATGACGAAAGTGAGTTCGTAAACGACAGCGATGACGTGTGACAAGCACACAGGACCCAGCCAGATGATGACTTGGACGGGCGCCACGTGTCGACGTCGACGGCACGAAGGCGATCATCCCGCATCACTCAGCAGACGGCCAACCAAGCGGCCGCGTTCGCCGTCCTGGGGAAGGTGATTCGCGAGCCGCTGAACGCCGCGGAGGCTTGCAGGTCCCCTCAGTGGGCACAATGGAAGCAGGCCATTGATGAAGAGATCCAAGCGCTCTTCGACAATGGGACCTTTTTGAATGGGTTGACGCGCCGTCCGGCGAAGCTGTGCTCGACTACACATTGCAATTCCGTCTCAAGACTGGGGCTCACGGCGAAATCGTTCGGTTCAAGGCTCGGCTGTGTGCACGAGGAGATCGGCAGGCATTCCTGGTGGACTACGTTGAAACGTACGCCCCCGTAGCGACTCTTACCACTGTCCGAGTATTCTTCGTGCTGGTAGCAAAGCTGCAGCTCATCGTGCGTCAAAGAGACGTGCCGGCGGCTTACGTGAAAGCAAACTTACCCGTGACGATCTACATGAAACCAGTCGACGGCTTCGCCGTAGGCCCGTACGCGGGGAAGGTATAGAGACTGCACACAGCGCTGTAGTCTAAAACAGGCCGGGCGCCTTTTTGCGTAGCTACGGCTTGACCGCGACCACCGTTGACCCGTGCCTTTACTACGCGTACGTGAGCGACTCGCTACTTCTTGTCTGTCTCTGCGTTGTCGACCTTTTCATAGCCGACGCGAACAAGACGGAAGTCGATCGACTGATGGCGGCGCTCCACAACAAGTACGACGTTCAGGATCTCGGTCCACCAGACACGTTCCTGGGCATGCGAGCCGAACGCGAGGGCGATGGCTCGGTGTCCGTGTCACAAGTGGCGTACATTGATGAGTTATTGCACCGATTCGCCATGGACGGATCCCGATCCCAACGCACTCCAATGGTGCCCAACTCGCGACTCCACCAACTGCAGGACCGACCTAAAGGGGAAGACATGCCTTATCGCGAAGTGGTGGGTGGTATGTACCTGGCCCGGGTCTCACGACCAGACATCAGCTTCGCCGTGGGCCAGCTCGCGCGACATTGTGCCCGGCCCCGCAAGGTGGCCTGCGACGCCGCCAAGTTTCTCATGCGCCACTTGGTCGGATCGCGCGAAAGAAGCTCCGTTTGAAGCCCTCGACCGACGAGATTCTCGTAACGTCAGACGCGGATTGGGCCAATGACAAGAGTGATCGGAAATCCGTGTCTGGGCGCGTTGTTTTCCTCTTCGGGTGTGCCATCAACTGGTCAGCAAAAAGCAGACTATCATCGCCAAGTCGAGCACGGCTGCCAAGTACACGGCGGGCGACGACGCCATCAAAGACGGCGAACTCGTGCGTCTCCTGGTGGAGGAAGTGCTCCGCAAGAAAGTGCCCTTGGTACTAGCCATCGATAGCCGCCCCCCATTTCTCGACTACAGCGCGAGGGGCTCAGCGTCAAACAGAAGACCGTGGATACCAGGTACAAGACGGTCAAGGGCCTGCTACTGGAAGGGAAGATCGCCATCGTGCATCTGCCTACAGGAAACATGCCTGCTGTTCTTCTCCCAAGGCTCTTGCTGCGACGCAGCACGAACACAAGTGTGGCCTATGTGGCCTCGGGTAGACGTACCCGGCGCCGGGACGACGTACCCAATGCGCTGCTTGTGGGGGAGGTGTCGGGCTCGGCAGACGGTGCAAGCAGCGCCTCCTGTCCTCGCTCCCTCAGTCCCACGGTACGCCAGGTGCGTCCATGGGTTGGTTGGATTTCGTAGAAGGGTCCATCCCGCCTAGAGGTCCAAGACACTTTGTACTATCGTCATTATACAGTGTAATTCCTAGTATATAAGGCAGCTCGTCCAGAGACTGACTCTGGATTCTGCAGTCTCTTGCACAAGCGACTCTGGATTGTTCTCCCATTCTTGGGTTCTCTGGGTGGCATCCTATAATGGTCAGACTGAGCGCACCAACTGCGTTCTCGAAGAAATTCTTCGAGGATACGTCCACTCGTTCTCCAGTTGGAGCGATTTTCTCCCGATGGTCGAATTCGTCATAAACAATTCGGTGCATGCGTCCACATCGCACACACCGCTCTACTTGAATGAGCTCAACCATCCACATCTTCCCCCTCTTTTGGAGAGTGACTCTTCTTTGAGGGAGGGAGGGACTCGCTTGAGCAACAGCCAGGACGGCTCTCGCTCCTCCAGTGTCGACACCGCCGTCGACACTGTCGCTGATGACGATGATGCAAGCGAAAGCAGCATCTCGAATGACGAAAATCCGACGAGGCGAAAGCGCTCTCATCGACGACGAAGAAATGGACATCTCCGCTGTGCGCCACGCGCACACAGCAGCCAAGCAAGCCGAGTCAGCAGGCGACCTCCTGCCGACACGCCAAGCGGTGGTCCGCTTTGCGCAGGACTCGATTGCCGATTCTATCGATCGACAGAAAAGGAATGCGGGCAAGAATGGAAGAGTGAACGTTCTTTCATTCAATGAAGGGGATTTAGTGTTGTTGTCAACTACTACCCTACCTACACATGCATTTACGAACGTCGACAGCTCGAAGCTGCTGGCGAAGTATGTGGGTCCCTTCCGCGTGCTGCACCGAATGGGCAACGCGTACACGCTGGAGCTGCCACGCAGGATGCGAACGCATCCTATGTTTTACATCGGTCGGCTCCGGGCGTATCATCCACATAAGCCTTCTTCCGTTCCTTCAGAACGCCCGCACGCTCCAGGTTCTCCTGGAGAGTCTTATAGCACCGCCTCAGAGTCAGTCTCAAGCTCTGACGCCATCGTCTGATGCTGAAGCTTCAGCTCAGCCAGATCGGCGCGCTGATTCGCAACGACCAGCGCCAGAGCCATCCGATCTGAGCGCTCCTGGGCGAGATCACGACGAAGCTGTTCAGCCTCGTCGTGCTGAGAGGCGCCGTCCCCACCGATCCACCCCGTGGAGGCGATCTTCCCGCCGCTGCCACCGCCGCTGACAGATTCCCACGGGAACCGGCTGTGGATCGTCGAGGGCTTGCTGAACCATAAGGACCGGCTGGATGGTGTTCGAACGAAGTATCTCGTTCGATGGCGTGGCTATTCGCCCTCGGCGGATAGTTGGGAGCCACGTGAGACGCTCCTGCCGGATGTCCCTGGGCTCGTCGAGTTGTACGACGAGTCCCACCCGATGCGCAAGGCGCATCGGTCGCCGCGTTCGGCGGTCCTAATCGCGTCCCACAGCTCACACGGAATGGGTTCATTCCATTCCCAGTCCTCATCGGTATACGTGTACCGGCGCACGGTCTGTCTCCGGCAGCCAATGAGGACAAGCACCCGCGAAGCAGGGGAGGCCTGCTTCGCGTGATAGGCGGTGCAGCCGCGAGCGTGCATCCACTTCCGAGTGTTCTTCGAACTTCTTGCGGATCACAATAAGTTTATTCTCCCACGGCACGATGCCACCGGTGAGTTGGTGAAAACTGGTCCCAGGCTTGGACCTGTGCCGTCGCGCTCCGATCGTTGGATCGTGAGCCGCGGTACCACCGACTTCTGAAGAAGATGTCAACGAGATAATTCCGTTGATCATGCCAGCTCAGATGAGACAATGCGTGGATCACGATGAAGGAGCCCTCCATCGAAGAGAGCTAACGGACACAGCTCCGACTCGGCGCACCGAAGCTGTCGGTCCTCGTCACGCTGCATTACGATCTTGATCACCACGACCTGGACGATCGTGGTTGCGCGCACCCTGACTACTGCCCGCCAAGCTGTACGGTGGCGAGTAATTTGATTGGACTTCGTCCATCGGTGAGTAGTTGGGAGGCGGCGAGGGCGGCCAGCTCTCGCCCTTCGCGCTCCCCTTTTCCTCAAGTGGGCTGGCGTTCCCACTTGACCGCGCTTGGTCACGACGATCATCATGATCGTCGTCGTCGTTGCCGCTGCTGCTTTCCCCTTATAGTGGACAAGCTTGTCACCGGTATTTGGGGATCGTCGAGCCGTTCATATTGCGACAGGCTCGGCGATGACATGCCACTCTTGCTCTTCGACTCTGCGACGTTGGACGTCGCAGAGGGCCGCTCCTCGATCGATGGAATCTCTCCAGGTTCCATCGTCGTGTCTTCCTGGAGTGCCGTGTTCACGGCACCACCGCTCTTCTGCGCCGCAGCAATGGCTGCAGCGCTGCCGGATTGCGGCGACGATGACATCTCAATGTCGTCGCCCGCTGTGTCTTCCGGGAGCGTAGTCCCTTGCGCTTCCTCGCTCTTTTTCTTCTCTGCGACGTCCAACGTCGCAGAGGCCTTAGTCTTCGACGGCGACTCGCGCATGTTGTCGTCCGCCGCTGCGTCGTTCGGCGCAGCAGCAGGGCTTGCGCCGCCTTCGCCGGCGCTCTGCTCGTTGGTTGCGCGTTGACGCGCAACCTCTTCGCCCTCTTGCCATTGCGCATGCGATGCCATTGCAGCGTGATATGCGTCCAGCGTCATCGTGGTCACCATCTTGCTGTGTGGCCACATTCCCGATGTGTTGGAAGGGACCCGACCAACAAGTGCTCTTTCGCAAGCCATGGAACAGGGTTTGCGTCTTGAGGGGAGGGTGATGTAACGGGGTGTACCCGTTACATGTCTAACTGAACCTACATTCTGATTTCAGTTAGGAACATGAGTAATCACGGTGGTCCCCCGTGACTATGACCTGTTCGATTCGACGATATCCGCTGGATATCGTCACTTTTCCATCAATCCCGTTTGGACTTTGGGATTGAGTGGTCTGCAGGAATCCTGGCGTGATTCCTGCAAGGTTTTATACATAGCTTGAGGTTCAAATGGCCATTTTGCCATTCAAAATACATTCAATTCCCATTCTACAGTCAACCGCACATATCCTGTGCGATCGTCTTCCTCTGCGTGTGCAGATCCTCTCAACGCTTCTTGTGTCACGTCGGACGCGTGAATCAACGAAGCACACGAGTGACCAGCCCGTCGCCATGATGCAAACACGATCAGCAGCGGCTCGAGCTCGCTCCAGAACCTCAGAACGAACACGCCCCTCCGTCGATCGTTCGACAAGCACAAAACAGCCAAAATCAAAATTCAACTCACTCGCTCGTGAAGCCGCCCAACATCGCGTGGAAAGGGCTGTGGTGAGCCGTGAGCGACAGTTGCTCGCAAAAGGCACCACTGGGTCGCGTAGTAGAGAGTGAAGAGGGCGAGCCACGTTTGCCGGTCGGGTGAATGATGCAAGTGGGTTGTGTTGCATGATTGTATAGGCTTTATTCATAATCATCCTAATCATCTTCTACAGTGTATGGATCGTCATCGCCGTCATCATCCTTACCGTCATAAATCGACGTGTTGGCGAAAACTTGTGGTGGCAATCGGTAGAAGTCGATGTCGTCGTCACTGTGTCTTCGTCGGCAGCGCCGTCGTCGTCATCGTCAGTGATCATGGTCACGTGGACGTTCGATGGCATGTGGTCATCTGGGTCTTTCCGTGGGATTGGAGCGCATTGCTTGGGAGCGATAAACTCGCGATTACAATTCACGAACGCACTCATGTCGACGTTGACGCCGTCGGTCAGGCTACGCTGCGGTATCACCTGCCTTCCTGAACTGCCGAAATCTCGCTCCATCTGCGCTGACGTTCACGGCACCGCAAAGAGAGCTCGGACGACGAGTGGGAGCAACGCCTACCGGGGCCTGGCGAGCCCAATACTCCGTCACAAGCTCCAATGGCTGGCCGTTCTCGTCGCGCAATAGCTCGGTGTCATCTCTCTGCCACTGTGCTAACTCGGCATGTGCTTGACAAGTAGCTCTTTGAGGCTCCTGTGCAGTTCGTGCTGCTGTTGCACGACAGAACAGCACAGCATTTTCGTCTACTGGATGACCTTGCGATGGGGTAGCGGTGTGCCCAGCTGGTGTTGGATTGATGCACAGTCATCTCGTTCACGAGCTTGGTCTTGATGGTCTTGACGACAGCATCGAAGTATCCGTCGTTATTGGCTTCATTCTCGCCGTATTGCTGGCTGGAGAGTTGCACAACGGGCCTCAGCGATCCTTCCAGGTCCTTGACATCGGGATGAAGGGCAAGTTGCATTTCAAAAACGAACGAGCAGCGCTTTATCTCCTTGCGCTCGGTATACCGCCTGAAGTATCTCACGTGGAATGCGTCGCACAAAAGCTGCCGGGTTTGTCTCACGCGTTGTGTCAACTCTGCAATCTGGTACACGGTCGTCGTGATCTTCTTTAGGAGTCCGGTCATCGGTCTATTTTTCGACTTGCTGGTGTCGTCGACGAGTCCGCATGCCACTTTGGTTGCTGCGTTTGGTAGATGAGCAAGGCACCATTCCCAGCGGAGGGAAAATCCATTAGACATCATTCATTTCACGTCACTTCCGGAGTCTGTAGTCGACCCAAAGAGGTCCACCTGTTGAATGCCGAATTCTCTCAAGATGTTGAGGATCCATTTAGGGAAGGGGTAGCAAATCTTGTGTTTCGAGTGGGGGCAAAGGCCAATACTGTCTCGTCGGCAGCCCTTGCAGCTGCGGTCACGATCCCCAAACGGAGGATCGAACTGGCGCATGGCAAGAAGAACGGAGCGGAAGCAAAATGCAGCATCGACCATGTAGAGCCGAACACCAATGTATTTATTTCTCTGAACCTCGGAGGTCCAAAAGTCGGTCACGAGAGTGAAGAACGCACCGCGATCCCCTCGCGTCGTGTTGATCAGACCGATGATCTCGCCTTTCCCACATGCGTAGAGCTCGACAATCGTGTGCTTTATGATCTTCCGATTGATTGGCGTCTGAGCCGCCTCCTTGTAGCACAGCCGGATGAGCGCCGACTCCTTTGTCTCGACCGATGAAAATGCGAGGTTGTTGGCAACGATTTTGAGTGTCTCGAGAAGTACCATGCAGCGTCCAGGGTGCTGACGATACAAGTCGCTCGCCTCATACGCGGCAACCTCGTCATCCTGTCGTCGCTTATTGCTTTTGGTCGTCTCCGTTTTGGACGAGACAATAGCATGTACGTTCTTCAAATGTTCAGTCACCTTGGACGTTTTCCCTCTCATCATGTTCACGCGCGTGTTGCCTTGGCGACACGCATCGGAAGCGCGGCACACCCACCAGAACTGGTTGGGGTTAGCCGTTTCCATGACGCACACCCCACGAAAACGCGACAGAGCTGTTGTGCTTGGTCTTTGGGGCGAGGGCGAACCCTGGTGGCGCTTCGAAGAGTCGAATCGATTCTCGGATGACCTGGGGCACGCCATCCCGAGCGAACTGAGTCTCTAGATGAGCTGGCGTCATTGAAAGGAGGCGAATAGAGGAGAGAAAGGAGAAGGTGTGAGCGCAGCGCGATTTCACTTTGCTTGAATGTCGACCCACGATGCGCACCACGATTTCTGTGCCGCTTGGGTGCTTCTGACTAGTCGCCTAAAAGATCGCCACTGCCCAAGTTGAAGTCGGGAAGATTGAGCGAAATTTTCGCCGAATTTGTGACACTTTGTAACAATTCATAACCACCCCAAGGGTCGGCCTTCCGGCAGTTGCACAAGTGACCCACGTGTTGGGGTCATCAGGCCTTTTTATGTACAGGGTCGTCCCAACCGTGCGTGTACGTAAGGTAACACCCGCTCTATAGTTAACTACAGAACGGTCCCCTTTCACGGTAGGCCTTGACATTGTCGATGTAGCCAAGGAAGACGAAGGGGAAAGCCTTCGCGTCCAGTTTCGTGCGCTTGGCCTTATCGATGTACGCGAATCCCTCCGAGCCAAATACTCGTCGTCGACTAAACGACGGGAAGACACGCCACATGATCTCGTGTGGACAAGTATCAAGATCATCTGTTCGGTGTGAGATTCATGATAATCACCGCGGTGTGCATGCGGTGGTCCCAAAATTCCTTCGACACACGCTTGTAGTGCAGCATCGCTCGAGTCTTCTCGACAATTGTTCTGTTCATTCGCTCAGCGAGGCTGTTCTGCTGGGGTGTGTATGGGGTTGTGGTCTGATGGGTATGGCGTGTGCAGAAAGCTTTGAATGCCTTGTTGACTTATTCACTACCATTGTCAGTGCGGATGGAGTTGATTTTCTTCTCGAGTTGAGTCTCCATGAGCTGTTTGTACCCCATGAAGTGCTCAAGCACTTGGCTCTTCGCCTTGAGAAATTCGATCGTCACGTGGCGGGTAAATTCATCGATGAATGCCAATGCATATCGAGCACCAGAGCGGGATTTGATGTCGAATGGACCGATTAGATCACTGTGAATGAGCTCGAGTGCATGAGTCGTCTTGATCACCCCTTTTTGCTTCGGGAACTGATCAACAGTCATCTTGCCCATTGCGCACCCGCTGCAGATGCCGTCGGAGGGCTTATTTGCAAGCACTGACGGGACATCCTGCGAGTATTTGACGACGTTTACAGCAGCGCCATGCGAAGGGTGACCAAGCCGAGCATGCCAAATTTCAGCGGTGACATCGCTCCGGTACGTTGAGCAGCCTGACTCTCCAGGCGCCGAGTCGAGAGCATCGGCGCCGTCCAACCTTTCCTCCACCGAGACCTGAGCATGGTGAGCCTCGGGCGGAGCCATGCGCACTTCGTCCATGATGTAGAGCTTGCCGCGCCTCGGTGCTCTCGCTACCACTTCGCCATCGCGACTGATCGTACAGCCGTGGCCATCAAAAGTTGTGGCAAAGCCCTTACTTGCCAAAGCAGGGATCGATAGCAGGCGTCCATCCAGACTGAGAACATGAGGCACATTTGTGACTGCGACCTTGCAGCCATTCGAGAGCTCGATCGAGACGGTGCCGACGCCTTCCACCCTGAGACATGTGCCGTCTGCCACACTCACACCAATGTCCTGTGTGATTGGCCGATAGGTTGCAAGGTCATCATTATCGTACGTCATGTGGCTGCTTGCTCCACTGTCGAGGCCCCATGACGACGACACACTGTCGCTCACAGCGAACACAAATTCACTCCCAGGCCGACCGCCAGATCCGCCCGACCAACCCGACGGACAATCAGCTTGCTTGTGGCCGCGTTGCTGGCACTTGTAGCACTTTCCGTTGAATGTGGCCTTCCTGTTGGGGTTATTCTGCCTGCGTTGGCCATCTTGCCACGCGCTCGGTGCACGCCCTGAACGCGGCGGCCCCGGCGGACCTTGAGCGCCACCTCCATCACTTCACGCTTCTGACTGGCTTCGTACTCGCGACGCACCACCTCTTTGGCTTCCACGAGCGACACATCCTTGCTGTTCTCGATGATCTTGACCATCGCATCATACTCAGTAGACAAACTACCGAGCAAAATCACCGTCTTCTCATCATCGGCGAGACCATCGCCGACGGCAGCCATGTTCATGCACAAATTGCCAAACTTCATCGTGTAGTCCAGCAGACTGTCGCCGGAGACCATCTTGAACTCGTGAAGACGGAGCTGGATACGGTTGTGAAGGTTCCGGCGAACGAAGAACGCTTCCAGTATCTCCCACGCGTGACGAGCCGATCGCGCTTCGCGAATCGTCTGGTAGTGCGGGCTTAGTCGTCGCGACAAAATTGCGAAGGCCTTGAGATCGTCAGACTTCCAGACGGGTGTCGACCGATTCACAGGCACATCGTCGTCCTTGAGGTACATGCTCGACGAATCCCTTGCGGGCGAGCTCCATGTGGCTGTCCCACTCCCAGAAGAAGTAGTTGTCATCCCGGAGGATATCATTCTGGCCCAGCGTCGTTGGGCTCATAACCTGTTAGTTAGAGGAGACCCTGGCTTGACTGATCTTGCTAGTTGGGTATTGGAGTCGGAACTTGGAGGCAAAATGGAAACTGAGTTAGAACGGGCAGCAAGAGTATGCATGCCATAAGGGCTAGTTCGCTGCTGCAGCTACATTTAGCCTGGCCATACAAAAGGGAGAAATGCAAAGCGGAGCCCAGGGGCTCCTCCTAAAGCGCGGACTGGGGTAGTCTCTACGTGTGCTGGCCTCAACAGCACACGCGGCACGCGCTCTCCACCCAACCCATGATTGCTGGACGCGTGACAGACCTCGAATGCGGCCGGTCCCCACAGACCATTGGCTGGGGGCT
Source organism: Pythium phragmitis (assembly GCA_023335925.1). Taxonomy (NCBI): domain Eukaryota; phylum Oomycota; class Peronosporomycetes; order Pythiales; family Pythiaceae; genus Pythium; species Pythium phragmitis. The sequence continues at coordinate 4,019 of JAADVZ010000811.1, read as the reverse complement.
GTGAGCGAGCACGAGCTTGCTCTCCCGAAGCTTCAACCGCACAGCTGGGTGAGGGTGTGGACAGGCGGTGTCCACGTGTTGACGCCAGATCAGATAGGCGGCTGGGCACTAACATATCTCACGAAACTGTTAGAGTCCAGGTCTCAGATGGCAGGCTACAAACGGGTCTCAAAAACAGGTATGTACCAGGGCGGAATTTTCCAGAACATGTCCTCTTCGGTAAAATACGACTCCTGTCCCATAAAGTTTTGAAAGGTGGGGAGTCTTTCACACTCCTCCCTCACCACCGACGACGAACCGACAATGATGGCCACGTTGTCGCCACCTTTGTCGCCGCCCACGCCGCAGTCATCGCCACATCCACCTGCTTAAGAGGCGGAAGCGGCGAGAACCGAATCGGGAGAAACGACGGGCGAATCCACCACTCGCGCCAACGACACCAACGAGGCCGACGAGGCCGACAACGTCAACGACAAGGACGCCAACGGCAGCAACGACGCCGACGTGGCCGACGACGCCAACGATGCCAGCGTCACGCATTCTCCGCATGAAAGACCGCGATGGGCGCCACGGTATGACATCAACGACGCGGACGCCAACGTCGCGCACACTTCAGGGACCACGACCCAGTCCCCTCCGCCGAAGCTCGCGTCTAAGACGCCCCCGTTGGCCCAATTCCATCATGACGCTGTGAGTCCTGATGTTGGTAAGTTCTCTCACTGTGCTTTTATTGACCAGACATAGAGCAGGTATTGACTGGGTGTTGAGCAGGTATGGGAATTGCAGTTTTGCCTCGGCGCAGTCCGCGCATCACCACATACCAACGTGGCTCGTTTGGACAGCTGTTGCATGATTATTCCAGTGTACAGCATCTAGCTTCTCCAGCGTCCAGCGAGCGGCGGCAACCTAGCCGTCCGGCCGCAGCCGCAGCCAGATCGCAGCTCGAGATGGATCGGCTCGAGAGTCTCTTCGATCCTGGTCTGGGTAGTGACGCAAACGACTCTGACGATGAACGAAAAGACGATGCCGTCAGCAACGAGGACGAGGACGACGTTTACTTAGAGGACGGCAGCGGCGACAGTGATGAAGGCGACAGTGATCGTAAATCGACTTCGACTGCGAAGACGGCGACAAGAGGAAGGCCACGCCGGAAGTCCACTGTCGCCAAGCGCAAGAGAATGGTGAGAAGCGACTGCAGTCGATCTCGTGGGACCGACTCAGATGAAGTTTCCACGACCAACGTCTGCATCCACGACGTCAGGTCAAGGTGTAATCGTGTCTGTTCCGGTGCCACAGGAGTACCACGACGGTTGGCGTGGGACGAGTACTTCAATGTGTACTGCGCATTGACGCATCAGAAGATCGTCGTTGAAGAGTCGAAGCAACGCCAGTGGCGGATCAACCGGATCTTTGCCACGAAGGAGTATCAAGATCTTGTCGAGCAGGACCGTGAAGAGGAGTATCCCATTCATCCGGAAGAGTTCGACTATTTTCAGCGATTGCATGCGTGCACACACGGCGGTAACTCGCGAAAGAGTCGTGGCAAGAAGAAGCAGCGTGTGCGGCAATATCTCCGCCATTACGGCTGTCCGTTCCGATTTGTCGTCCAAGTCTCTCAACGCGATGGCTCGTCTTGGGGCCTTCAAGTTTGGCTCGGTGTGTTTGAGCATAACCATGCAGTGAGCCGTGAAGTGTATCGTACGTACCCTGAGGAACGCGGTGTGAAAATGGACACAAATGGTTAGTTGGCATGGATTGGGCAGGACTTGAGCAGGTATTCAACAGGTACTAATCGACTGTTTGTGCTTCCTGTAGTTCAGCAAGTTGAGACAATGCTCAACGCACGAGTGAAGCGTTTCAAGATCTACGACTTTTTGCTTTCTCAAGGAGAGAACGTTATCAAGAGTGACGTCGACAACATGGTCGCTGGGCATCGAACTCGAGTGTTTACGGCAGACGACAACGAAGCCACTGCGATTCAACTTTCAGAGTTCGTGGTCGAAGATCGGAAAAATCTCGTCACTGTTGACGAGTCTCACCGCGGCCACTCCGAAGGCGAGCGAGTATGTGTATGCTCAAGGCGAAGACAACGTCAAGGTGCAGGGCGCCAAGCATTCACGCGACGTCAACTTACTCACGTGGGCGTGTACGTGCGACTTTGCGGTCGCGATGGAGCTACCATGTCGCCACAGCATCGCTGCGCGTATCCACTTGGGCATGAAGTCAGTGATTCCGCTGGAGTGCATTGGGGTTCGGTAAGATGCCGCACCTCGTGGGTTAGGACTGCTGACTCTGACTGACCGTATTGACTGCCTACTAGATGGTCTCGACTGCAGGCTCCCATCTCTCCCGTTCGCCAATTCACGTACAACTCCTACAACCCCAAGCCGCAACATGCACGAAGCCAGCGCTCAGCAGGTGAGCGTTATTGTGAGGCAATGCGACAGCTGCAGCCGCTTTGCAGTGAGGTCGCAGAGATATCAGACGACGGTGAGTTTGACAAGGCTATCCAGTTCGTTCAAGACGCTTGGATGAACGCCCGCATGCGCAAGCGTACCACTGTTGGCGCACAACAACACCGCCCATCAAGAAAGCGGGATAGCGCGCCAGAAGGGACATTTGATGACGAGCCTCCGACCCAGCCATCCACAGGTAACGAGTAGGTATTGCCCAGGTCGCGTACGAATGTGTCTAATATGTGATGCTTGGTGCGTGCAGGCGTCTCGCTCATACAGAATAGCCTATACTCGGAAGAGATAGGGAGCGTGAACATCGTGGATACCCGGTCCATCTCGTTGCCGAAGCCTGTTTCAGTGCTGGCAGCGTCGCAGCAGCAGGAAGCAGAGGATCAAGACGTTGGCAACGACTTTGAAGAGGATGATCAGGGCGACGAAGACGACTTTGAAGAATCTGCGAGAGAACGACTAGCCCACAGCATCAAGATCAACATAAACCCACGCGTCATGCGCCCCGTGGGCCGAAGGCTTCTCGAGCAGAAGACGAGTCGAAGGTGCAGCAGAGTCGTCTCGCTTTAACGACACGATGACAGCTAGGCGGTCGGTCGGTGAGATCACGATGATGCAGTTAGTGGTATCTCTGGACGAAGTGAAACCGGTGCTTGTGGACTCCAGCGTCGTCTCGAACCAGTCACCATTCAGCATGTTGAGCATGAACGTTCCAAGGTCGAGCTTGTGAAGAAGGTTCGGTCATCGGTGGTGAATGATGCGTTCTACATGCTGTCAAGTACTACTTTCGTGTACTTAAGTACTACTGCTTCGAAGTCTTTCCGCTCTCCAACGAGGCAGAAGACGCGACTTCGCTGTATTCGCAGTCATACAGCCAGGAAGCGTCGGAGCCAAGTGCGATTGTTGAAGTGTGAAGATTGGTTCGGGCCCAAAGGCTTTGTTATACTCAAGGAAATAGATCTTAAAATTGACCATCACTCTTCTTTCTCGCTTTTGATTGGCTACTGACTGCTCTGTGTGACACATGTGATATCTAAACGAGAAAAAGGGGCCAAAGTTAAGGCTACTGAACAACAGCGTGTAGAGAGAAAAACGTGCACGTCAAATTCCGACAGAAATCCGTTCACATTGCGCCAAGATTCACTTAGTTGAGTGAACCGCACATTCTTGAGTGGGACAGAGGTAGTATCATTTCGTATTTTCTTGCCTCTGCCCATGAAGTTCACAAAAAACTATGAATGCCAAACTGAAGTGAAATTAGAAAAGGGTTAATTACAGAAGGTTACACACTTTGAAAGTTTCACCAGAACGTGACACGTTGTGTCTAAAACACGAGAGGTACAGTCGTCGGCGTAAGATTCGCGAAGTAACGCGGGTACACTGTACCACTGTTGACGGTACACAGTACCACAGTCAGGAAGGATCAGGAGGTTGAAGTGCAGTAAGAGAAGCCGCATGCACGTTGGAGAAGTGGTGTGTGCCCCAGTGTTCTGCGCTGGGTGGTGCGGGTTCGATCCTTGCTGGGTATTGCCAAAGGTATCTTGTGACAGCTTG
>JAADVZ010000810.1:0-14292 GCA_023335925.1 Pythium phragmitis | reverse complement strand
TTGACTAGCGTGATGCCCCGGCTATGTTCATTCGGTCCACAGAAACGTAGGCCTCTCAATACTAACTCATTATAGTACCTGATATACTGATTATCGGCTATTATATAATAGTATCCACAATCCGCCGTGAGAAGAAGGTAACTGAAATAACTCAATTCGATGAGTGCATACTTCAACCACGACGTTGGACACTTGCACTCACTCAGTGAGTGCAAGTGTCCAACGGCCCTGAAGAGGTGGGTACAGTCGCTCTCGATGAGCCAGACTGCAATAGCTCTCTCACTCGCCATTTTCTCCCCTCTTTCCTCGGCTGATACTGATTCAGATTCTTCCGTATCCACCACCCATGGGCCCGGTGCAGTCAAGTAGCTTCCGCACGCAACCAGTCGTGTTCCCGTCCTCGACGCACTATATCGCGACAGTCAACAAGCGGTTCGTCAAGGGCCACAAGGTCACACTCGCGCTCGACGCCCAGTTCTGGACGCAGCCGCGCGACCATGAGTATGTGATCCGGGACATTACTACGAACCAAACCGTCTTCAAGATTCCTCCGATCATCGAGCAGGATTCGACTGAGCCGGGTCGCCGTCGCCTGCTGCTGGACGCGTACGGCGTGCCCGTGGTCGGCATGGAACGCCACGACAATCCGCCGCGGTCGGCCCAGTACACGGTGATCCCCGGTGGCGCAGCCAGCACGAGAGTGCTGTGCACAATCCAGACGCACGTGGTGGCCATTCTCGAGTCGCCGCTGCAGCTCGAGTTCACCGACCCCGTGTCGGGCAACCCCATGATCGTGGGCACCACGGGTCACTGGCAGTCGCGCGACGCCGCAATCACAATCACGATGCGCCGCAATGCCGCGCTGTATTGTATCGCGCGCATCTACTACGAAGAGGGTGGCAGTCCACTCGACGGCGGCTTCTTTATGGACGTGGCGGCGGGCGTGGACCTGTCGCTCATGGTGCTCATAGCGGCGGCCATGGAGGAACAGTCGAAAAAGCACGAGACCAACTCGGACCGCAGGCTGCAGCGCCGGGCCGCCAAGAAAGCAGAAGAAGAAGGCAAGCGTCGGCAAAGGCGACAGAAGCCCAACGAGGTGGAGGCGGCGATGCGCAAGCCGACCATGACGTAGGGCATAGAGAACGAGAGTGTGTGCACCTGCAATCTTCGCCAGTGTGTCTTAAGACGAATTTGCCCAACACCGAGAGTGGTGATCCCCAATCTATCTTGCACGGTAGGTCGGCACATCATGGAGATTACATGACGGAACGACGATGCTTCGATGGCGTGGGAGAACGCCCGGAGCGAACAGATCTAGGTGAGACCACGGCACCAACGTGACCGGCCGTGCCCCGCCGCATCCGCTCCATCTCCACATCGCCAGTGGGTGAGCATGTCGTTGCCCGATCCAATGCGTCCACCGTACGGTTGAGAAGGCTCTCGAGACGCTCTTGTGGCCCACCTCCCTCGTCGTGTTCACGCACAGACGCGACGCGGCCAGCGCTGCGCGTGGAGCGAGCGCACCGCTGGGATCTAGATGCAGTCGCGTGGTCTTTGGCAACTGCACACGGCCGTTGCGAAGTTGGAGTCAGAGGTAAAAGTGATTTGGAGTCAGCACTCGAGTCCACAATGGCTGGGAGTCCTGCTACGCCGCTCGAGTCCATGCGAGCCAATGACTGTGTCAACGACGGCTGCTTGGTCGGCTGTCGCGGTGCGCCGTGCAAGTGGATGAACCCGTTGGGCACAATGAGCTGCAGAAACGGGCGGAATGACACGTAGCACTCGTTCGCTGTGCGCGTGACAAAGAGCCGATCGAGCGCCGCGCGCGTCTTCTTCATTCGGCGGCGTGTCATCGCGTCGGTTGTTGGCTGGTCACAAAGCTCGCGCTCCTCATTAACTGCGTCAATGAGTAATTGCCCCCAGCGTATCTCCATGACGCGAATGTCAGCTGCGAGCGGAATTCGCTTCATCTTACTTGACGCGTTGTCCGCGAGCTTGAGTGCGAGACTGTAAGTTGGATGGGCGTGCAGCACACTGAGCAGCGCTTCAGAACTGAGCGATAGCATGTCGCATGCGCGCATCGTGGTCACCGTGTAGGCACTCACAGAGTACCCGAGAAGTCCGCTCTCCCCAAAGTAGTCGCCCTTCGCATACGAGAGCTGCCCGAACGAAGTCGAGTGGGAGCGACTCGTGGACCGCAAGTGGCCTCGCACAACGAAATACATGGCCTTGGAGATGCTGCCTTCCACGAGCACCCGTTCACCACGTGGATACCCTTCAAACTTGAGGCGTTGTGCGAGCCCTTGTTTGAGACCGTCAAGGTTGGCTGCTTGCTGAGCTTCGCTGGCACTTCCCTGGCCGATGGGGCGGAAGACATTGCCCGCAAAACCCTTCAATGAGATGTGGGCAATTTTGAGCACCGATTCCATGCGGATACTGCTAGGCACTTCCTCCAAAAGCGACTGATAGTCGACGCCGCGATGTGATGACCACAGCGACGACAAAAAAGCGTGCGTACGGGCCTTCAAATCACCGTGAATCTTCCAGCGGTCCAAGTAGAGCTCGACTGCGATGTAGTTCTTGCGATACTCGACTTCGTTCCCAATATACGAGATGAACAGACTGGCAATCTCGCCAATCATGAACGCCATGACCAGCAGACCGATAAAACTCGAGACAATAGTGAAGACCAAGTGCGGAGTAGTGTTGGGCGTGAAGGTTTTGCCTTTCTTGACAAACGCGGTTGTGCCATAAAACAGCCCGCGAAGCAGCCTGAGCGTGTGCAGCTTGGTCGTGGGGTTGTCTTTGTCAGCGACTTGAAGAGTTGACGATGGGCGCCACGCGCTCCACTCAGTGCCGTAGTAGTCGTAGGTGGAGATCGCAAAGTACGAGCACGCGGTCCAATAGATGAGCATGACATACACGAGACACGCGATGCGGAGGCGCTTCATTTCGTTCGAGATGCTGCGCCGATTGATCTCGTGCATGTAGTGGACGAGATTAGCCATCTTGACGCAGCGGTTGATGCGGTACCATGGGCTCGCAGGCGATCTGTAGAGTAAGTAGTCCAATGGGAACGCAGCCACCACGTCCCAGAAGAGCCGCTCCTTGACGTACGACCGGCGGTGATCTTGTTCGTAGAGCTCCATCGAATCGTGGCTTCCTTTGAGATGCCAATTGACCCAAATGTCAAACAGGAAGAGAAACTCGCAGAACAGCTCGAGATCGATACAAATTGCTGGGATCCAACCGGATCGCATGAGCGAGTCAAACGAGATCCGGTATGGTACGATGACGGACATGTAGATGGTCGCTGCACTAAGCAGTTTGAGCCAGATCAAATGATACCGGCTCTGCGCGGTGATACCCTTCAGTGCCTCTCGAAATCCATCGTGGATTTGAACTGCTTTTGTGCGCTCTGACCCCTTATCCTGGAGGTGTTCCAGCCCATCTGTTACCACTCTTCGAGTCGCCCTCCACCTCGCAGAAACGAACTTCTCGCGACGGAGTACGAACGCATCTTTCTCTCTGCGCTCCGCCATCGCACTGACCTGCTCGGCTTGGGTGACCACGCTGGTGAGTGCGTCTGTATGCTCCTCTTCGAACGCGAGCCGGTTGAGTCGCTGCTGTTCTTGGTTAATCGTCACAATCCGTAGCACCTTCTCTTTCCAGAGTGGGTACCGATCAAACACGAGCTCGAGAGATTGCCGCGAGAGGCTATACAGGATGCAAGACGTGTTTGCTTGAACAAAGGATGTCCGGACGCTGTTGAAGAAAAGCGCGTTCTCCCCAAAGTAATTGCCGGCTGTGATTTCGTTCAACTTGGTCAACTGCGCCGTGTTTCTTATTGTGTGCATTGGTGTTAACCGTGGTGCACCTGCTGTCAGCCGTGGTACTCTTCCGATCGATGGCCCGACCCCGCCGGATGCACTTGCCTTTGTTGCCAGCAAGGATGACTTGCGCTCAATCACGGACGACTCTCGAGCAAACTCCTCAGATGACAGCAGCGTGGAGAGCACGCCGGTGAAGACGAAGTACATGTCGCTGCCCTTCTCGCCAAACTTGTAAACGAACTCGTCTTTGACGACCAACTCTTGGTTGAACTGAGCCACCAGCATGCGGGTCACACTCGCATCCATTCCAGCTAAGAACGTCACCTTTGCAAACATCGGTTGCAAGTGCACCATGCGAATATCTGTGAGCAGTGAAGGCGGCAAGCATCGCTCGAGAATGTGCTCCTGCGAGATTGAGTGGAACCGCTTGAAGAAGAAATAGTTCTTGAACTTATCGGCAATCGGTTCGGGCAGCTTAAAATGCGAGATCAAGTGCCGCAACGAGTTGAGCTGAGCGTAGAACTCGCGGTTCTCGGCGTCCATGAGCTCAATAATGTCCGAGAAGTTTCCGATCACGTATGCAAACAGGAAAAAGCCCGATGTCATCGTGACAATGTTGCAAATGCTCTGGGCCACGGTCTTCGGGAGATCGCCGGTACTTGATTCGGACATGAGACCGAACGACCAAAAGAGCGACGCAAAGTACTGCAGACTCGAACTCGCATTCTCAAGCGACGCTGGTGGCATCCACGGAAACGCACCAAATGGAGATGCGAAGGTGCCATTGTCGGTCTCGTCGCGGATAAACGAATGTATTCCGGACGCATTCGACGCAAAGTCGAACCACACGCACCCGAAAATATGCGTGAGCAGAAACGTGTAGTACACGAGCTTGAACAGTCGCAGTTCTAGCGTGCGCTTGATATACTTGTTCTCCAGCGCCATGAACTGTGTAGGTACCTTGGACAGTCGAAGCAGTTTGTTGATGTTGAGCGCTTCGTTACGGGCAGATGGAGGAAGCCCCCAGTTCACCATGAACAGCGGCACGATTGCAATGAGGTCGACGACAAATCCCCGAGACCGAAAGTATCGTTGCCGAATGTGTTTCGGGAGCATGACCTTGTTACCGAACTCCGAGTATCCGAGGTGGCTGCGAACGTAAATGTCGACGACAAAGTGGAGCTCAATCAGCATCAGCACGCTGTCGTTTACCGCTGTATGATGGTGCGAGACGCCGAAGCAAATGTGGAACATGATCAATATCCACTCAAGTGTCATACACAGGAAGAGCCAAGTCTCCCATGCCAACATTTGCCAGGAGTCCGGGTCGAAAACTCGGTCGAATCGCGTGATCCACTGGAGTAAAATTCCACTGCCTCTGCGCGCCATATTTGATCCGCCGCCACTGCCGATTGGGACCTGCGAAGCCTTGGCGAGCTTTGGATCCAGCAGACGCTTTTCGAGTGCTCTCAGCGAACTCACAAGCGATGCATAAGTACCATTCATTGCTCGAATGTGCTGCCTTGACACGAATAACACCATACTTCCACTTGTTGCCGTCACGCACTCGGCGTAGCTGACTGCATTTCCGTCTAGATCCAGAGCGGCAGTGCCAAAGAATCCACCTTGATGAATCGATCGCGGGGCGGCGCCATTCACAACAATCGAAATCTCACCGGAGAGCAAGAAAAAAAGACCGTTCGCAAAGTCGCCTTGTCGGTAGACAGTTTCTCCTTGGCCGTAGAGAATGAATCGAGCGTTGTCGAGAAAGACACGTTCCAACTCCGAGAGCACTGGACGCACTCCGTTTAGCAGTGCAAGCGTCTGAAGTACTGGTTGGCAGATGTTCTGTAGAATCTCTTGCTTGATCGTCTCGGGAAGTTCCTCGAGTAGTTCGCTGATTACTGCTCCTCGGTGAGACGACCACCAGTAGTCGAGGAACGCGTTTACTCGCTTGTGGATCACCAAAGGTGCGTTTTGCCGCCGCAGAAACAACTGAATCCGAGACCGCGTGGCGAAGAATTCCTTTTGTTCGAATGCTGACGCCGTGAAACGCTTCTGGACATTGTCAACAACAGTAGCTGTGATGAAGAAGCCACTGAGCATGAAGAGTAGGGCCACGCCGTACTGGATATCACTTGCCGGTTCAATTGTGAGACCGAGAGCTGTGAGCACGTTCGCAGCATAATAAAGCGAGCGGAAGTACTGCTTCATGCCCAAACTGCGTACGAATGGATCGTCGTCGCGACACAACCGCATGTTCTTGTCAACGAAGTGGGAGGCATTAACTGCCGCCAAATAGATGTCGTCCGAAGGTATCCACGAGTTGTACGAACTGCTGAATCCCTCGAGATAGCTGACACTAAAATGCAGGCACGCCACAATGCGGTACAGCACGACCAGCAGTATGCCGAAGAGGAGTAGACGCTGCTTGCTTGTAAGCTTGACAAAATCGTCGATTTCGCGCAATTGACCTCGAAGCCGAATCACTCGAAGCAGCCGCGGTATTCTTGGGAGTGCATGATGGACAGATTGGGCGAAGAGCCAATACGGGAAGATGCACAGGACGTCGACCACCAGCCAGCTCTTGAAGTACCGGATTGCTGTGCGAGTCGTGTCCCAAATCTTCTCCGAGTCTTCGATAAACGTCATGTTGAGATTCACGTACACGTCCACCCACAGCAGCAAGTCTGTGACAACGTTCAGTGTGACAACGATCCACGTGTTTTGTCGAAGCGCCAAAAAGGCCAGTTGCATCGGGATCAGCAACCAGTTGTACACGAGAATCGCTTGAAGCAGCACGAGCCACCACATTCGCCGTTTCGTCTCACTGTCAATTGCAGTCGCCAAGAGCAATTTCGACCACCAGTATCGCCGCTTCACTCGTGAACGACTCCATCCGATCTGACTGTAGAAATCGTTTAACACCAACGGAAGCTTCGGGGACACTTGGCGCGGATCACCAGACGAAATAGATGGGGAAAGCGGTGCAGTGTCGGACGGAGGACGGGTGCTGACAGTCGAGTCTGACTTGCTTTGACGCAACGCATTCGTGGCAGCAGATATCGGCACTTCAGTGTGGGTTACTCTGCCTCCAGGGTAATCTGCATTTGTAATTGACTGTTGGTGAGCTAGAGCTGTGTCCGCTAGCGTTGGAAGAGGCGCCATCGACGAGTTTGATGCATCGATCAACGTGGCCACCCCAATTATCTTCTCCGCAGGCGCAACTTTGTTCGTTCCTTTCTTAGCATGCTTGCGAATGAGGTTGGCAAAGCGCTTCTTCCCGTCACCGTGTTTGACTTCATTGCCTTCGCCGACCAAGGTTTGGTCGGGGATAAGCATCGCTTCGCCAGATAGCCGACCGAAAAGGGCGCGAGCCATTTCCTCTACTCGCTGTGGAATCAATGTCGCGTACTCAGGATATCCTTCGAACAGGCGCTCGATGTGGAAACGCACGAGCTTGTACAGCGTGCAGTAAGTCGTAGTCACCACGGTAGCATACCGCGGGCGCCTCAAGAACAGTGCCATCTCGCCGAAAAACGCGCCCTTGCGTACCTCACGGATCTTGATTCCTTTGACCAGTACATGAAGAACGCCCGAGTTGACAACGTACATCGCATCACCTTCCTCACCACCGTTGAACACGATGATACTTGCGGGGAGCGAGATCATCTCAAGCAGACTTGTTACAGCAATAATGAACTGGTGGTTGCAATCTTTGAAGAACGGAATCCCACCCACCACGCCTTTCAGCAGCTCGACCTGGATATCCTTCACGATCGACGGACACAAGAGCTTGACTGCCTCTCGGTCATTGGATTCACTGTGCGTATAGTAGCGCTTCAAATAGTCGACTGCTTGGGTCTGCAAAGCATCGGGGACGCGATGGAAAGAGAGCAGATGCTTGAGCTGGTTTATTCGGGCCTCTGACGTCGCGAGATGGCCGCTTTCACATTTTGAGATCATGAAAAATGTCGCGCAGACATACGTAAACAGCGAGAAACCGCAGAGTGCGACAAAGATGGTGAAGAGAAACTCGACAGTTGCGGAGGGCAATTCTCCTTCAAAGAGACCCGTCAGCACACCGAACGCCCAGAACAGGGACATTAGGTACGGCGAGTGGTCTGCAACTTCTTCCATGCCCGTGGGCTCTCGCGGCAGCCAGTGGTCATTGTGGTGCGCGTCATAGCCGAACAGAAACCGAAAGCACGCCACATTGTGGGAGAGTAGAAGCGTCAGGAGTAGCACTTTGAACATCTTGAGCACGACATAGTGGCGAGCGTACACGTCGTCGAGCACCGCGATGTACTTGGGCAGTCGCCAGAGCCGGAGCAGTTTGTGGAACTCGAAAAAGACCGGTTCGCATGGCGGGCGCGCCACAGCCAAGCACGTCAGCGAGAGTGGCAGCAACGCCACAACGTCGAGCCGAAACCGCCGCGACCTTAAGTACTTGATCCGCGACTTGGACGCGTCCATCATGACGTTGCCGTCTTCGTAGTAGCCCACGTTGAACTCAATATAGAAGTCCACAAAGAAGAGCAATTCGCAGGCGTAGACGCTGAGAAGGTCGTGGACCCAGTGCTCGTTGCGCCGTCGAAAAGTCGCAATGAACGGCAGCATGGCGACCTCGTAGATGAGCGCGGCGAGCAGCAGCTGGTGCCACACATGGATCGCGCGCGAGTTGGGGTCGAACGCGCTGCGCACTTCGGTCAGCAGAAACTCGATCGAACTGGAGCGTGCGCGAAACGAGTCGCGAATGCTCAGACGCGCAGAGACGCGTTTCCGCTTCACGTGCTTTGGGAGCGTCGGCGGTCCAGACGCCTGGTCCAGCGATGCGGGCGGCGCGGTCACCATGCCGCGTCAAACGAAGGCCGCTGGGCGAGGCTCTTTCCTGGGTCCGTTAATCGACGATGCACATGCCAGCGGGTTGTTGTCGGACGTTGCCGAAAAGCCCTGTCGTGCTGCGCCAAGAATACCCCCCAGTCGATCGTTTCATTTCTTCTTCATTTGAGCTTGATGGCCAAATCGGGAAAGCTGCCAGGCGAGATGACAACGTGCAGCCGGGTACTGACTATAGACCGAGATGCGGGTACGGATTTGCATGCGGAGAATTCTTCCCCACCGCTTCATAGACGCATACTCCCCAGAGAGCGACCGCATCTTCGCCCTCCATGTTTCCTTCCCTTTTGGGTATCCCTTCTACCGACTTTCAACTATCCACCTTGTTTTGAATGTCGGCTTGAAAATATACCTACAAATCGTCCAATCAGAAATGAAGTAGTGATGGTCAATATCCCGTGGAACTTGTTGATTAGTCCATATAGGTAATTTCAGGAAGCCATGGTTGTGAGTCGAAACCTCTATAAACGTATTTACACTCTGGGTTCTTTCGGTCCCACGTGGACCTTTGCCCATTCCATCGCCTGTCTTCTTTTCTGTATGCGCCAGCGGGAAAAGCACACCACCCGCCTTCTCGACGCCGACGTTCCGCGCGCTGTAGCGAACCCCCCAGCGCTCCCCACGCGCCGATCGACGACCCACTCGAAAGTGCTCACTTTGTTCTCTCCATTCGTGGTCTAATCTCCCGAAATGGCCGACGACGAGCGCCAGAATCCGCCGCGCAAGCGCGCGCGTCTAAATTCCGACTCGCCGCCTCGCCGCCGCCGTCGCGAAGACGATACGAATGATACGGACGCAAACGAGCCACGAGGAGACGCTGGGATAAATGTAGAACCCGTGTTCCCCGCGCCAGGTGCGGCGCTGCCATTCCCTTTAAACGACCGCGACCGCGCGTCGCTCTTCTTCCGCACATTTCTCGTCCGTATGGCATCGCCGATTCTCCAGTACACGACCGGACCGCCCTCACAGGCTCCACCGTTGCCCACGACGATTCCCGACACCGAAGGTAGGGATATGCGCGACATTGCGCGCGCCGTCTCGGCCGTGGTGGGCGGAAATCTGCCGTCTACGGTACCTCAAGAACGGCCCCAGCAGCAGCACCAAGATGAAGGCCAAGACCTTCCCCACCGTCACGGCGGTGAGCCGATGGACGTGGAGAATGAGCCGACGGCTCGTCATCATGATGAGTTGGTCGCTGACGCGGCCGTGGGCGTCGCAATGATGGCAGAAGAAGCTGGTGGCCACGGACCTGACCACGAGAATGACCAAGAGAATGACCACGACCATGACGGCGAGACGGTCGCGACCGAGGAGTCCAACACGGACGACGAAGACCTGCAGCAGCTCAGCATGGTCATGTGCGACGGCCTGCTTCAGCAGCAGAACGACGCGCTGCTGGCGGCGCAGTGCTATTTGCCGAGCGAAGTGAGCTACGAGGACGTCCAGCACCTCATTTTCCACTCGGCCAAAGAGCAAAAGCAAGTGCTGATTGAGAAACTGTTCAAGCTCATCAAGAAGACGCCGAATGGTGGCGACACGATCGCGCGGCTCGTCAAGGCCGAGGACGAGACGGGGCTCACGCTGCTCATGATCAGCGTGCGTCAAGAGCTCGTAGCGCTGTGCCAATTGCTCATTGAAGAGGGCGCCGACGTGAACCAGTGGAATGTACGTGTCTTTGCTGTGGATGGGGGATGGACACAAGGAAGTATCTGACCTATCATGTCATGAATCCCTTAGGAAAAGCGACCGTTTGCGCTGCTGCTCGCCGCGCAAAAGGGCAACGAAGGCGCGACGCGGTTCCTGCTCGAGCACGGCGCCAACGACGAATCGAAAAACATGGCGCTGATCCCAGCAGCCCATTTTGGCCACTTGGGCGTCGTCGGCTTGCTGCTCGAGTTTGGCGCCGATCAAAACTACTCGAACAAGAAGGGCACGACACCGCTCATGCGCGCGGCTCAAGAAGGCCGCGATGCTGTGGTGCAGTTTCTGATCGACAAGGGCGCGGTGGCGTACGCGGCCAACAACGAAGGCATGACGGCGCTCATGCTCGCTGCTCAGCGCGGCCACGCCAACATTGCGACAATCTTGATCCGCGCCGGCTCGGACGTGGACACGCAAACCCGCCAGGGCAGCACGGCACTTCTGCTCGCGGCCAAGCGTGGCCACACCGAGGCCGTGGAGGCGTTGCTGACGGCTGGCGCCGACATTTTTCTCAAGGACGACCGCCACAAGACGGCTGCCGACACGGCCCACCGCCGCGGTCACATTGACTTGTTTTTGAAGATCACCGTCTCGGTAAGGATTGATACTTATGCATAATCTCATCCTGCTTGGGAATGGATGTACTAACGAAAACTCTTCTCGTGTAGAACCAACTGAGGCTTATGCGAGAAGCACTTCGCCGCGAGCGTTACGCCGAGCTCATGCGGCTGTCATATCTGTACGTACTCTCGCGGGCGACGCTTGTGCCAGCGTTCAAGTCGCCGGAACGCCACCGCCTCAACGTGCTGCTGGACCGCACGATGCGCCTGCCGCGACCGCTGCTACAAAACATTGCGCTGTTTCTCCCAATGTGCAATGTATGGGAACGGCAGCTCAAGTACCTCGTGTACGAGGCACCGTTCCATCCCAGCAAAGTCGTCCAGCATGGCATCCGCATGCTAGACGACATTCTCGTGAGCGTCGCACTGGACGTCAGGATGTCGCTTCAGCGCTTCCGGCAAGCCGACACTCAGTACGGCGGGCGACACCTCGCCTTGCTGCGCGACAATGCCGAGTTTTACGGTGTCTTCACGAGCGAATGCCATGTCGGCATTTGTCCTGACGTTCTCGCTCGGTTACGTCGCATGGCCGACATCCAGGGCGCACTCGCGAGCTACGCGGCTGGCACGGGCATCCAGTTTGGCGTCGAAGTCGCGCAAGACGTTGTGGCGCTGGTCGCGGATTTGCTCGCGTGGGAGGACGCGCGGAAACGTCTTGTGTTTCGCACGGCCGCGACCACGTACGATGAGGAAGACGGCATGGGGAGCGTGCGCATCAAGGAGGAAGAGCCGTACCGTATTTAGTTAGTATCCATAGTAATGCTTCCAGGTCGCAATGGAAATTGGAGAAACAACAAGAACATTGGATTGAAGCGTTCTACGAGACGGCTGACGCACAACGCTGTTGGGTCGGTGTCCCTCTCTGCCTATTCTACCACCTATTATAATAGTAGTGGTTCTACTGCGTGATGATTACTACGCAGTATGTTATAAGATTGAAAGGAATGAAATTTATATGAATGCGACAATGTTACTGACACCTCTCTCTTTCACTCACCAACTACGCCGATGTCGCCTTGGTCGCCGTCCCTACCACATTTCGAGCTCCTTGACCTTGGGCTGCTGATTGGGCTGGCTGGGTGGCTGCTGACGCTTGCGCATCTCGGCGTCCTCGACGGCGTTACGCAGCGTTGTGCGGTCCGCGTTGCTCTCGTGCTTCTTCGATTGCTCCTCCATGGCCGCAGCCAGCAGCACGACGAGCGATAGATCGACGCCGGGAGCGACGTCCATCAAGAAGGTGGGATCGAGTGGACTGCCGCCCTCTTCGTAGTAGATGCGCGCAATACAATACAACGCGGCATTGCGGCGCCGGTCGCTCGTGATTGTAATGACGGCGTCGCGCGATTGCCAGTGGCCCTTGGCACTCAGAAGCATGAGTTTGCCCGACACGGGGTCGGTAAACTCGAGACGCAGCGGTGGTTCGTGTGCGCCCAGCATATGTGTATGGATAGTACACAACGAGGCCTTGCTGGACGGACCACCGGGAATCACCGTGTACTTGGTCGACCGCGGCGGACTGTCGTGGTGTTCCATGCCGACGACCGGTACGCCGTATGCGTCCAGCAATAGGCGTCGGCGACCCGGTTCGGTTGAATCCTGCTCGGTGATCGGAGGAATCTTGAAGAGGGTTTGGTTGGTTGTAGTGTCCCGGATCACATACCCGTCGTCTCGCGGCTGCGTCCAGAACTGGGCGTCGAGGGCGAGCGTGACCTTGCGGTCCTTGACGAACCGCTTGTTGATCGTCGCGATGTAGTGCGACGACGATGGGAACACGACCGGTTGCGTGCGATAGACAGTTGACGGCGCCGTGCCCATGGTTGTGGTGATTAATTAAAGCTGGATAGTCAAGGCAAGTCGAAGAGCTGAACGATTGGAAAATGAACCGAGTCGACGTGGGTGTACGCAAGTATCAAAGTATCAAGGGTCTTCCAGGCGCGCGTGTGCCAACGTAAAAACTCCCTTTAAGACAATAACCCCCCCCCAAAAAAAAATCCATCTTGTCATAGTGCAAGTGTCCAACGCTGTCGCGAGATGGTACAGGATATAGGACAGGATATAGGACTGAACCCACCGATCGACTCGCCGTGGCACTGTAGGGATGCATCATGATTCGCATTCGTATTCACTGCTTTACGTTGTCGATTGGTACTGCTTTACACGTGCTATCAGTCCAGTTCTGGTCGGCCCATGGTTGTGCCAATCCGCAAGCTTCGTCTCTGAGGATCGGCCCATCACGTGAACCCATTGCACATAGCCGGGACAGATATGGCTGGTCCGTTTATGTGCAATACGGCCGACTTGTCTGGAAGTGGCACTGTTCCCAACCGTGTCCCTTCCAGACAAGTCGGCCTACTCCTAACAGCTTCATTTCTTCACGAGATGTTTGCCCCGACGTTGCTATGGATGAAAGGGCGGCGGTGGTGGTCAATCTGTGCATGCGCCAAGCCCACTCGGCTGAAATCTTTGTCCGTGCAGAGTGCGCGTAAAACCACCTGACGCAAGCACGGGAAACTCAACGGAAACAACAAACGGAGAGATTGGTGTGAGAGTCTACAACGAATAACAAACGAAGAGACTGCAGACACTGTACTCTTCGGTTAATATTATGCCGGTGTTTTCACTGGGCAGTGTAGAGTGTATAAAATATCTGTATAATATATGAAATCGATGAAACTCGATCGGACAGGATTAATCAATGCCGATGCAGTTGAAGTCTATTAGATGAGCAAACCAATGTCTCCAGTAGCTTCAAAAGAGGAACTTAAGGCCCCGAGACGAAAAGAAAACTACCACGGCGATAGATGGAGTGGACCAATCATGGACGAGCGTCGTTGCCCCTGTCGCCGTGTAAAAGGCTGCCGGCCCATAGCATGTCGACGGATGTAGTAGGAACTGACTCATGAAAGAACAGTCAGCGACTGCGTCGAACCCACATCCACTTCTCCAAAGTGCAAGTGTCCAACGCCGTCGCTCAACATGTCGTTTCACTGCTGCAGAGTACTGTAAAGAGTAGGTACCGTACTAAATTAGCGCTGCAGAGTAAATACTAAGCTTGGCCCGACAGTTGGGCCGACTGGCCGTCCACATTCGGAGGTCGTGAACCCAGTGCACATAGCAAGAGCACCACGCACTTGGTACCCGGTCAATGGAGATCGTCGCCTCGCCTCGCGTTGTATTCACGTAACACCAGGTCCAGCTCACCGTAGTGTACGGTATTCACTGCGCGCGCGGGGGGGGGG